>QEOT01008853.1:113069-170183 GCA_003123785.1 Pterocarya stenoptera | reverse complement strand
AAGCTTTCATGAGGAACAGCAAAGATGACTCCATTTGGTTTCCTCACATGTTTCGCGCAATCAAGCCTGCCTTTTTGCACTATTGTATTTCTCTGCACATCACTAAACCCTAATGTTAAATACAAATAGTTATATCTCTTACCATGGGCCAAAACCAGCACACCTTTAGTGATCTTCCAAGCTTCTCTAGAGAACGCTACTGCATAACTGTTGTCATCAAACTGTTCCACAGATATCAGGTTTTTCTTCAGATAAAAAACGTGTCTAACTTGCTGTAAAGTCTACATGACCCTGTTTGAAGTGTGATGTGCACATCACCCACTCCCACTGCATCAATTGCCTCTCCATCAGCCATATATATCTTCCCGAAATCACCAGCAACATAATTCTGCATGATTTCTCGACTTGAGGTGCTATAGAATGAAGCCCCTTAATCCAACACCGAATCATCAATCGGACTATGCACTGCAAAAAGTAAGGCATCATGAATTTCTTCTACCACTACATTCACCACATCATCCTCAGTACTTTCTTGATTCCTACAGTTTTTCTTAATGTGACCTGGCTTGCCACAACTCCAGCACGTGATCTGCTACCAGATCTTGTCTTGCTCTTCCTCTACTCTTGGAACTTGACTTGTTATGTCCTTTACCCCGATTGTCAACATTCAACGCCAATCCTAAACTCGAGAACTCACCCAAGCCTCTTCTATGTACCTCTTCAGCAAGGACCATGTCACATACGTCGTCGTAGTTCAGTTTCATTTTACTGGTTGAACTACTCATAGCCATCTTCATGGCCTCTCAACTATTTGGCAACGATGCTAATAGAATCAATGCTCTGATCTCATCATCAAACTCAATCTCTATAGAAGACAGTTGATTTGTGATCGTATTGAATTCATTCAAGTGTTACGCCACAGACATACCTTTTGAAATTTTCAGATTGAACAATTTCTTCATCAAGTGCACTTTGTTATTCGCCGATGGCTTGTCATACATACTTCAAAGTCGTCATGAAATCCGTCGTGGTTCTCTCCTTACTGACATTGGTGCCACTGTTCTGGATAAAGTTAGCCGAACAATCCCCAGAACATGTCGATCTAACAGAGTCCACTCAGCATCATCCACACTTTCTAGCCTCTTTCCCAACAGTAGAAAGTGGAGCCTCTTCCCATAGAGATAGTCCTCGATCTGCATATTCCAATACCCAAAATCAGTGACATCGAACTTCTTGATCACGAGCGCTTTCACTTTATCTCTAGGTATCATTCTCCTTCAGATCCAACTTTAGCTCTTGATACTAGTTGTTGTGCAAAACACACACACCAACGAAGAAAAACTAAAGTAAAAGCAAGTATGATCAAGCACACTACACACAATATACGTAGTTCAGCAAATTGCCTATGTCTACAGAGCTGCAGAAATCTTATTAACCAGAGGAGATTACAATCACTCAATCTCAACTCACACTCTCTAGGGTTTTTTTTCTCTNGAGGGCCTCTTTCTCGTTGATCAGTTTGCCTCCGCCCTGTGGAAAGGTGGCGAAGCAATTCCTGAAGAGGAATTCCCTGTGTTAGTGTTGTTCAAAGTTTCCCTTTCTTTCCCTTCAATCTAAGTAAGGAGTTGGTCAACTCTATTCCTTCAATGCATAAAAGCTCTATGGGCATAAGCAAGTTAATAGTTGAAAGTGATTGCTTATTGATGCTGAAGGAAATGCTAGAAGAAACTGAATCTGCTGCCTTGTTAGGGGTCTGAATATTTCTTATGAATGAATTTTGTTTTCATATATATATATATATATATATATATATAAATTGAATTGCGTAAATTAATCCCCCAACACGTGCAAGACGACAAAAACAATAATAGGGCATGCAAAACGAAATATGATGGCTGAAATCAAGTGTCGGCCACTACCATCCACGAGGACATGTACGCCTGGTGTTGCATTAATCATTATGGTTAGCCAGCTTGATGATAAGATTATAATGTCCTTTTTTATTTTTTTGAAAACCTTCAACGAATTAAGGACCACTCAAAATGTACTCAAGTATAGAATCCATTAAACATCCTTCACCATCGAGCCCGCATGTTCATGAGCTTTAACTATCTATCTATATCTATATATCTATATAACCTTTATATCTTAAAAGTGACTATAAGAAAATGAATAGTAATGAATAATAATTAATATTTGACATTTTTTTTTCTTTTATTTTTTTCGATTTATAACCACATCTTGTTTGGTCTTATTACATTTTTGTCATTTCTGAAAAATCTGATTTGTTTTCATTTTTTTGTTTTGCCAGTTTGTGTCAGTACATCAGTCATATTATGTCAGTGTCTAGTTTGTTTTCATAACTATTCTTATCTCATCTAATCTCATTTAATCATTAGAATATTTTCAAATTCTCACACAAAATAAAATAAGCAATTTAATTTTTTAAAATCTCAAAATAAAAATAATATTAAAAAAATATATTCTAACAATATTTTATTCAACTTTCAACTTTTATCTTCACTTGTCTACGAAAACAAACAAGACGGTCATCTGTGTTTTTGTTCATCCATGTGAGTAATTCATGTTTTATATGTTATGTCGTTTTCATCTTTGTGTTATGTTCTTTGTATCCATTTAAGTGAGGGTTTATTTGTCTTTTGGTGTAAATGGATCATATGTGGCAAAAACATTTTAAGTACATATATATTTCTTAAAAGGATGGCAGTCCTGTAATTCCACATATATATATTTTCACCAACAATATTATATCACAGCTCAAGATGTAATATTGATGTCTTTACTTCAAAGCAGGTATATGTTGTTCTTTTTAATGAAAGTTGAATTAATTCTAAATATCATGCCTATTTAAGCTATTTGTAGCTTTCACAGTTGTTGTCTAGTTCTTTTTCTGCTTCAATGCATTAAACTACTCACTAGTCGATTTTAAGTAAAAAAATCATATTATTTTGATTTTTTGTGGATATTACTAATTTCTAGAAAGAATTCCTCCCAACTAGACAAGCGTGCCTAGCACGTTGACCCATTGCTAGTATATATATATATATCCAACTATGCTTATTGTAAATTTATTTTTATAAATTTTTTTAAAACTTTTCTAACCACACACATGCGTGCGCGCACACATACATATATATATATATATTTATACATATATATACTAGCAATGGAGCAACATGCTTGGCACATTTGCCTAGTTGAGAGAAATTCTTTTTGCAAATTAGTAATATCCACAAAAGACAAAATAATATAATTTTTTACTTAAAACTGATTAGTGAGTAGTTTAATGCATAGTAACAGAAAAACAACCAGACAATGACCATGAAAGCTAAAGATAACTTAAATAGACATAACATTCAAAATTAATTCAATTTTCACTAAAAAGAATAACATATACCTGGGTTGAAGTAAGGACATCAATATTATATCTAGAGCCGTGATATAACATTGTTAGTGAATATATATTATTTATATATATGAAATTTCAGGATTGCCATTATTTTAAGCAATATATGTGCTTAAAATATTTTTGCCACATATGATCCATTTACACCAAAAGACAAATAAACTTTCACTTAAACGGACACAAAGAACATAACACAAGGGTAAAAACGACATTACACACAAAACATAAACTACTCACACGGACACGAATGAACAAAAACACAGATAAACCATTGCCTCGTTTGTTTTCGCATATGAGTTGAGATAAAAGTTGAAAATTGAATAAAATATTGTTAGAATATATTTTGTTATTATTATTTTTATTTTAGAATTTGAAAAAGTTAATTGTTTATTTTATTTTGTGTGAAAATTTAAAAAAATTGTAATAATTAAATGAGATTAGATGAGATGAGAATAATTGTGAAAACAAATGTGACACTGACACAATATGAGTGACGTATTGATACAAACTGGCAAAACAAAAAAAAAAAAAAACAAAAAAAATTGGGAAAAAATCAGATTTTTCAAAAGGGATACAAACATAATAAGACCAAGTAAGATAGGAGAATAATGGAAAAAAAATATCAAACACTAATTTGTATTCATTCCCTTATAGCCACTTTTAAAATATAAGGGATATATATAGAAAATTCTAAGTGACCCGAAGAATTTACTTCATCATTTTGATTGCTTATATATTTTATTTTATTTTATTTTATTTTATTTTATTTTATTTTATAATTAAAGAATTGATTATTAATAAATTTTTATTTTTATTTTTTATTTTTTCTCAATTATTAAGAATGTCTATAAAATATTTTTAAAAATAAATTAAAAAATAGTGTAATTTATACTAATAATTAAATTAAAAAAATAATTCATGAAATTGAGTAGTAGCGACGGTAATACTCACACTCAAATATCGCACCCGAGAGTTTGTACTAATTTTTTTTGTTTTTTAAAGTATTTGTTGTGTATTTTTTTTAAATAATAAAAGATAAAATATAAAAAATAAATAAACAAGTACAAATGTCGATAAAAAAACATACACACATTTCGATACAGACTGTCGGTGAAATTTCTAGTGCTCTGTCATTTTCCAAATATATATAGCCAGATTCACCAATTAATTCCCATCAAACTGAACACAAAACAGTGGACTGGGGTACGCCCAAGGTCTTGCCCGACCCCTAGCTAAAAGAGTCACTTGGAGCTAGAAGAAAGCTAACTAACTAGGATAGCAACATCCAACAGCTCTATGTTTTTGACGTGTACGATGCTTACAATATTTCAGATCAGTTCTAAATAATTTATAAATAATAACGAAATAATAATAAATAGTAATCACTATTTATGCACAGTAATAAAGTAATTTGAGATGATTTAAATGACCGAACAAAAGCTTAGCAGTCGTTTATATTGAAAAATACTATAAATTTATTTTATCTTATTATTATAATTTTTTTAAATTTTTATATAAAATATAATAATAATTTGAATTTTTTAATCTCAATTTAATTTTTTTAAATTTTAATTAATTTGTTTTTAAAATTTTAAAATAATAATAATATTAAAATATAATATTTTAAACTTTACTCTAAACCAAAAAAAAAAAAAAATTTCTCAATCAGTACGTGTGTGTCCCAGTACTAGTATGGTAGCAGTACTACCCATGTGTCTGATGCACTAAACTAAAAGAAACGAAACTGGAGGGATGGCCTTTGTTCTCTCAAGGAAAGTGCTGTATCCACCTATAGTGGCCACGATCAAAGCTAGAGATTTTTTTTTTTTTTTCAATAATTAAGAAAAAAAATTAAAATAATTCTATATACAATCATCAAGTACGTAAATACCATGTAATCGTTTTCAAAATGAATAAGGTTTACTATTAAAAAATAAATTTTTTTTATATAAATCTTATATTTTATTCAATTTTTTTAAAATAATTACATAACGATTACACAATTCACAATTATAAATATCTTTTCTCTCTTCATAATTATGAGCTGATCTTGTATAGACACCTTTTGTATAGATTTACAACAAGCAATATTATTAATAATATATGTCGGTCCCGTACTGCAGCTTTCGAAAGTTTTAAGGATTTTATTTTTAAATAACTTCCGACCACTTCCATTTAAAAAACAAAAACACTTCCGACTACTATTGCAACCATCACTCGGGTAGCGACTCTACCCGAGAAACATTCGTAAGAAATTACAATTAATTCGGTTGTTGCTCACTACACGAAAGATGTGCAGCCTTGTTTCTTTATTGCTCTTTCGATCCTGCCGTCGGCCCCTCCCTCCGTCCCTCCCGCCCGTCCACCTCACCCGACAATAGCCTTGTTTGTTTTTATGATTAAAATTTAAAATTTTAAAAATTTTAAAAACTCTCTATTCTATTATTATAATTTTTTTAAATTTTAATATAAAATACAATAAATAATTCAATTTTTTCAAATCTCAAAACAAATATAATATTAAAAAATATATTCTACTAATATTTTATTCAACTTTTCAACTTTAATCTTATCTCATCTCATCTTATCTCTGAAAACAAACGAGGCTTTAAAAGGTCTTCCATTGTGTTCATTTGTGTGGTAGGTTTGGATATAAAGAAAATTATGAAAATTTACTATGATTTTATTTTTAAATATCATTGAAATACAAAACACTTTTTAATTTTTAAAATTTTAACATTTTTTTCTAATCTTTACCTAATCGTTTACTCAAAAACAAAAATCAATAAAAACTTTACAAACTTAAAAAGAAATATTCAAATAATTTTTTAACTTTAAAATATTTTTACTTAATTTTTTATTTCTTATTTTTCAAAATTTAATGAAACATTTTCATTCAAACTATTTTAATGCTATTCAAAAAATTCTAAAATAATATCCAACCATCCCTAGAGCTTTCTCAAAACATCTCATATCATCCCATCTCATCTCATCTCATCATTACAAAATTTTCAAATTTACACACAAAATAAAATAAACAATTCAAAATTTTAAAATAAAAATAATATTAAAAAATATTCTAACAATATTTTATTTAACATTTAATTTTCATCTCATTTCCTATCATTTTATCTCATTTGTAAAAACAAACTAGACCTACTCTTTAACTTCCATTGTGGGGTCTTTGCGTCTCTAAGCCTACATGAAAAGATAGTGGAATCTTGTGGGATCTTTAATTTTGTACATAAGCGCCCCTAGCTACATGGATCCATCCATATAGGCTCCTTTGTCTCTCTAGAAAGTAATTAATCCAGATTACTTTGAGGGCCGGCCTAGTTTTCACCATCTATTTGCCAAATAGATATAGAGTAATCTAGATTGTAATAACAAGAAATTGACAATTCTTATGGGTTGATGATTTTGAGTAGTTTTCTTAAACAAGATGTTGCTTAAATTATGGGTTTGAACGCTCTCATGTTAACAACACATGAGTACTACTAACCAAACTCACGACCCCGTCCCAAGGTTAGGTTAACAAAATACTCTATATATATATATATATGCTATATGATATACACATGATATATATATATAAAAAATCTCCACAACTTTCTACTATTCACATAATTTCCATACGTCACATTTTTTTTAATTTTTTTAATTTTTTTTATCAAATATTTATTATATGAATAATAAATAGAAAATTTGAAATAGTTTGAAAAGAATACACTCAAAAAAAATTTAAAAATATTAAAAAATTTTAAAAAAATGTAGAGTGTAGTGGAGGTTATATAACAAAACTCATATATATATATATTAAAACTCTCTAATCTTAAAAGGAAAAATATTATTTATCATCATTTTAGCAAACATTTTCTCCCCATCTCTTAATTTTTAAATAATTTGACGGCATATAAAAAAAATACGAAATGATAATAATTAAAAAGACAATGAGGAACAATTAATTTATTATTCAATAAAAATCAGGAAGAAGGGGACAATATTTTTTTAAGCACTCGCACGTACGGCCCCAAAAAGAAAGGAAAGTGGGTGTTTGTCTCCTCTAGATCATCATGGTTTAACTGTTAGGCCTAAGAAAATTAGAAATCCAAAAGGCTAGGAAGTAAAAAAAAACCTTGTTAATGCGTGCCGAATGTGCGTGGTGTATATCTCGCGTACATCATGCACCCCCTGTGAACACAGCGCACGTCCCACACGCGCAGAGCACGTCCTTTTCTTCTATTATTAACGAGATAAAATAAAGCTGAAAAGTTGAGAGTGATCTTATCTTTTTCGGAGAAGATATCATGAATCATAGAGTCATCATTCTTCCACTTTCGTACAGCATGCTGGAAAGGGAGGAAAGAGTCTCAAGATGATAGTTTGAGTCCTTTATAATGCAGTCAAAAAGTCTATGATGGTGGTTTGGACGTCCATATGGTGCTTCAACGTTCATCTATGGAAAAAAAAAACAGTAAATAAATATATAAAATATAACTAAATAGAGATGATGCACGGATTTACGTGAATCGACATAAATGTCTACGTCTACGGATTGTTTAGAGGTGAAATTCCCTAAACTTGGTGATTATACAATTTCTCATGGCTTCATTTATATATCTCTCAATATAATGGAAAAAATTAAATTTTCTAGAAGTTGAAGATGTCATCTTCCTCAAGGAAGAAGATTTGAGGGGTCTTTATGTTTAATGAAGTATGTCCAAGATCTCAGGAGATTCCCTCCCTTTATAGAGTCCCTTTCCCTTTACGTGCCTGAGTCAATTTGGTCTTATGAAGCAATTTCCTTTTGGTGATAGACTCCCAATGAGATGGACCAAACTCATTTTATATTCAATACCCACAATTTTTAAGGTCAATTTATTAAACAAGAAGTCCTTGAAATCTTCAAGTCAACTATGAAAAAGATAGTTTGAAAAATTGCAGAAAAATAAATTATGGAAACTTTTCTCTAGTTTTCTATTCTTGTATAAAGCAATGAAGATCACTGGCGGTGGAGCTTAGAAAAAAATTGTGAGACTCATGGAAAGGGCCTTCAAGTATGGGCCATTGGGAAGTTTGTTTGTGCGAGCGTTTCCTTGTTAATCGAGTGTACTAATGGTCCCTTATGATTGTTTATTGTTTAGCAAAGAGCGTGTGTTTCCATACTTAGTAATCATTTTTGTTTTTGTTGGCACTAGTGGATTATTCACCCATTAAGGCAATTTCCCGTTGACGTTTCCATTTTGGTGTTGAGGTTTGAGCGTGTTTGTAACTTGTGCTAAGTGGTTAGGAAGCTCGTCCACCACCTGGGTCCATCTCAGACAATTGTCGAGCCTGTTGACTCGTTCTCAAATGCAACCCATGCGAAGTGATTAAGGAGCTTGGAGGCTCATTCCCGAAAGTAATCCACGGGCGAGGGTTATGGAACTCGGAGGCTTGGAGATCAACAGGAAATTTTTGGAGGCCAGAATCAACTAAAGGTGGGCTCGATCGTTGCTTGGCGGGAGATGTGCTCAGTCACGTTAATTGACGATGAGTGATGCACAAAAGAGAGTGGCATCATCATTTGATCGCCAAATGTGAGTGCAAGGGCACTCGGCTTTCTGCGCAAGGGGTGATGCACTCAAGGGAGTATCATCATCCTTGAATTTCTAAATACGAGTGTAAATGCACTTGACTTTTATATTAGGCAGGAGATGTACTTGACCATGCTAATCGGTGAGGAAGGATGCACTCGAGGTAGATTCATCATACTTTGATCACCAATGTGAGTGAGAGAGCTCGAATTTGCTAGAGGAATGCTCGACCACTCTGTCCTAGCAGGAGAGGTGTGAATGTTGTGACCACTCAGCTTCGCTAAAAGAGATGCTCGACCGCTCTGTCCTAGCAGGAGATGTGCGAATGTTGTGACCACTCGACTTTGCTGAAGGAGATTCTCAACTACTCTTGTCCAGTAAGGGGTGTTCTCGACCATGCTGCTGTGAGGAGCAATGCTCCATTGCACCACTACAACGAGAGGCACACTTGATTGCTCTACAACTATTGCAGACATACTCAACCGCACTACTGCAAGGGGAGTGATACTCCACTGCACTAAGGCAAGTAGCGCGATCTCTGGCAAGAATTTGTTTCGTGTGGTGCTCGAGCAAGGTGCGAGGCTCCCAAGTGAGGTTTCAGGGTAGTGTTGCTTGGGCAAGCATTGTCATTACCCGAAAAAAGTGTTGTAGGTCTGGGCAAGCGCGGTTGCTCAACAAGAACGCTGGTGATCCGGGTGAGCATCATCGTCACACAGTGTGTGCCTTTGTTTTGGTGAAGATAAGGAGCTGAGGTGCCCTAGCGTTGCTCGAGTGTGGATTTACAGTTGGCGTTCCAAGTCAAGTGAAAGGTTTTCGAGATTTTTATCTGGTGGAGGTTGATTGCCATTATGCTCTCTCTTTGTTCTATTTGTTTACCTAGGACCCTTTTTTTGGGATATGGATCATCTAAATTTATTTTTTTTTGGTTAAGATCAGTAACTAAAGTGCATTCTTGCTTAGTCATTCACCGGCATTCTTGTGGAATCCTGAGGGATTTTGGGGAAAACCTCTAAAAAGAAATTTTCTTAGTGAAAAGAAAATTCAAATAGTGATTCGAGAGTAGCAAATCAGGTCATTTAGCTGTTGCTTTCAATTCTTCCTTGACTAAGATTGTTTCCTGCTAAATGCTTTTAGCATGGGGAAGATGTCGGTCTTGAGCACTTCTGTAGCAATGGAGATTGGCCGTCTCTGGAAGATTTTTGTTCATTCACTATCTTGGAGGCTCGTACAATTCCAAGTCAAGTAGCTCAATTTTTTTGTTTTCATCCGATTATCGAACTGTATCACCCTAGCGAAATTGACTGTTCACATATCCTTCGGATGAAGTTCCTTAGTGTTTTGCTGAATATGGTCAACGAGATTTATGGTCACCTTTGAGGTGGAACCGATGGGCCCATGGGCCATTACTTTCAATCAAGTCCGGTGGCACTTGCAGTGGGCGACATGCCCAAGCATGCCTCTAGGTCACGTGTTGGTGCGTTAATGCCCACCAACTTGGTGATCCCATTGTGCGTTGCATGGATTAGTGTGGCGAGTAACCTATTGTGGTGAGCAACCTACTATGGCGAGCACTTATTGTGGAAAGCAAACATAATATATGTAACTACCTGATCTAATAATTCTAAAGTCAGAATATTGATAATTTTTATTGGGTTTAAATTATATTTAATAGGTCATATTGGATAAACCCACGAGCGATACATTATTAAGCTTGATTAGAAGTTTTAATTAAGCTTAATAACTAAATTAAATTCTATTTATTATTTATTGAATGAGTTAGACTCATTTTAGAATTAAAACACCAACTATTATAAATTTATTTCAATTTAAAAATCATTACTGATTGTAGTTATTTATACAGTCTCAATCATTTTCAATCAATTACTTAATTGTCAAATATATCTTTAATTCAAACTCTGATCTCATTCGTCGATCACTATCAGAGTCTAACTTGAACTCTTCGTCGTCCTTCCCCAAATTTCTCAATATTTTTCTCCTTTTCTCATATTCCTTAGCATCACGCATGCCCACGTCTAACATGCAACAAATCTCCAACGCCGTCGCACGTCCCTACACTTCTCTATCGCACAGCAAATCTTTTTCTCTTGGCCCCTCTAAGGATATTCCCTCTCTCTCTCTCTCTCTCTCTCTCTCTCTCTCTCCAAATAGCACCGTTTTCAATTGCTTTAATTCCTCTCGCTTGGACACGCAACCGTAAACTCTCTACCTTTCAATTCTTTTACTTTATTTTTTCCACCTGAAGGTTTATTTTGTGTAATTACATCAGGGTTCTCTCTCTCCACCAAAATTTTGTTTTCAAGTTAATAATTGCTTCTTTTTAACTTTTAGCCTTTTGGCTTATTACAATAGGCCATCCTTTGACCGTGTCATAAAACATGATGGTTCAATTTTCAGTTAGTACATGTAGACTTAGGTTTATTTCGAATTTGCTATTAAAGTTGCTTTCATGCTTTTAGTTTCTTTTGTTAAGCATGTACAGACTAGTACTAGTACAGATTTTTATGCTCTTTCTTTTCTAATTCTAGTGGTGGACTTTTAAGTATTATTACGCTATTGCCCTTAATTTTGTAGCCATGGCAGATTGTATATGGTCTGGTATATTTCATTACAAAGGGCTTACTTATGGACTTAGTATCTATTAAACTCGGAAGAAATTGGTTAATTATTAAAGTGATTTTCCTTAGTAGGTATTAAATAAAATAAAACGTTATGACATGCTCTTCTAAATTTAGTGACATATGATACTTCGTATAGGTAACGATTTATGAAGTGAGACTTTGGATTTAGCGATACAAGGTAAGTAGCAAAATCATACCCTTACACGTATATATAGTAAACGACATGTTTTTTATAAAAATATTATGCATGTACGCCCTCCATTGAAAGCCCCTTCTTACGTATCTAAGCCATGATAAAATTATGAAAATTCATGATTTTACGTAAAAATTATGCATTAAAATATTTATGAAAATACATGATTTTATATGAGAGTTATGCATTAAAATATTTATGAAAAATCATTCCATGAGGAAACATATATCACGACATTTATGAAAGAATGTGATTTTATTTGAAATCTATGATATGGCAAGTGTGCAAATATGATTATGATGAAGTATGAATGATAAGATATGTAACGGCCTATATTATGATATGAAGACGGTACCATATGTTATAAACATATTGCATTACCAGGTTGTACATGCTAGTAGTGCGCCCAATGTGTCTTCCTTATGTATAGATTTCACAACCCGCGGCCACAGACAGAATCGGAATCTACCTAGATTCGCTAACCCTAAGTCACAGAGGTTAACAATGGGTACCGGCCTATGACAAGTGAAAGATAAGTTCATATTCATGTTATTTACATATCTATTTATGAGTATGCATATTTTTCAAGAAAATCCTAAATTTATTATATTTATTGTATGATATGTTGCTTATTGAGTATTCAACTCATTTTTTTATATTTTTATATTTTTTAACCACCCCAGGTGATGATCTTTATGAGGATGGGACTGCAGGATAAGACTTGACCTGGGAGGTGAGGCTAAGGCCTAGACATATTATGCTATGATTAGTTTTATGATTTTAGCTTAATAATTTATTTTGATAAGTATATGAGACTTTATTGATTTTAAATAAGTGCTTCCACAGACTCTATTTTGGATTTTAAGTATTTAATAAAGTTTGTTTATTTATGGAATCTTACGCATCTGGCGGGTTGTTAAGAAGAAAAAGTTTTTAAATTCAAGTTTAGTAGCACACCGATTCCCCTAAAATTCTAAAAATGACTTTATTGGGGAACGAGGTATTACACCGTAGGTGAGCAACCTACTATGGAGAGCACTTACTATGGTGAGCAACTTATTATGGTCAGAACTTACTGTGGGCGAGCAATGGTAATGGTGTTGAGCTAAGGCAAGGATCATGACCTCCTCTATGGTGAGTTACGCTCAGGTTCTAGAATGGGAGACCACTGTTTGCTAGTTGCAGGTACGGTGGCTATTTCTTTTCTTTTGTTGGCCGATGAACTCGCAAACTGGCCTTACATGGTAGTTATTGGCTGGTAAGCCGTCCACTATCATGTGTAGTGGTCTCTTGTTGATCTTCCATTGGTGAGCTTGGGCGGAGCTAGGTGGCAACCTGGTAGCTAGATGACGTCCATCGTGTTGATGGCTTCGGTTGGGTTAAGCTTCACGATGGGAGGGGACTTGTAGTGGTGGAGAGGTGTTGTTGAGGGGAATGAATGTGGTCACCATGGTGTCATGCAACTTGCACCGTCGGCCCCGAGGTTGAACGACAAGATGTTCACGGCATTGGCGACAGAAAACGTCAGCGACTCAAGTTGCATTGAGCAAATTTCCGTAGCAAGCGACAGCGTTGGTGTCGAGCAAATCCCATGGTGAGCACCAAAGATAGAGGCAAGGATCTCTGTGGTGGGAGCTTTGTGGTCAAGGACCACCACGAAGGTGACAGAAAGTGTTGGCGAGTCAGGTGATGGCCGCTAGTAGCCTTACCAGTTCAAGATTGGCTGGTGGGGTCCTTCAAGCTTTTTCCTGGGCTTTTGGTAGCAAGGAACTGGCGAGAAAGCTCATGTCAACTTCGTTTGGTCGTCAACGTGCACCCCTATGCCTTTAGGGCTGTGTAAATCCTCCACTGGCTCCAACTCCGATTGACCTTTGCTCCAATTCTGAACCCGACTGAGTCAAATTAGTCAGAATTTGAAGTTGGAATCAGAGTTCCTCCGAAATCGTATGTTAAGATTGGAGTTGGAGTCTAGAGCCCAGATGAGCTCTGAACTCTAACTTTTTTTTAAACCTAATCAAATGACGTTGTTCCATTTCAAGTGGAATGACGTCATTTTCTTCACATGGGAATCTAAAACACAAGACCCCCATCCTCTCCTCACTCTTTTGCGACTTCTCTGTTCTCTCTTTGTTTCTCAACTTTCTATCTTCTTGTATGTCATTCCCCGTTGTTTGTTGTCATCGAGAGCCTAGCCCCACCGTATGTATATTACCACCTCCATTTGTTTGGTTCTAATTGGTATGGAACATTATTTTGTGATGAATTCAAAATTTACGGTTCCTAAATTTTGGGGATTTTGTTGCCATAACTTCACTAGAAATCTAATTTAATGATACTTGTGATTTTATTGTTTAAGGGCTGCCTAATTTTGTTGCTCTATTGTGGAATTTTTAGGGTTTGAAAATCCTTAGAGTTTTTCTCCCAATTTTGATTCTGTGTATAATGGCCATGCATCATTGCATATTGAGATTTGTGATAACCTATTTTCTTTGATTTAATTCTATTTCAGATTTTTAAATATTTTGGTTTTGTCGTGTATTAGTGCATATGTGATTTTGTAGATTTGTGCACATTTTAATATTTGTGATTTAGCATTTGAAAATGCAGATACTAATAAATACATTACTTTGTTATAAATAGTTATGGTTCTAACTTCTATATATCCTCCAACTGCATCTATGCATCATCATGTGTAGTATGTGCAGTGCATGCTCAACAAAGCGTGCATACAATTAAGCACAATCAATTAAAAGCACATATATATATATATGTATGTATGTATGTATGTGTATGAGTCATTGATCTACTATATATCTAGGTGGCTGGCCAACTTTATGAATCATAGAAGGAATATTTCTACTTTACAATAGTAATTACAGGAATATGAGCATTCATTTTATATATATATATATGTTTATTAGTAATATATAAGAATCGAGTAATATATTAACGTTGATTTGTGGAATTCTGGTACAATCCAAATTGTATGATTAAGTGATGAAAGCCCTTTCATTTATCACAATAACAATTAACAAAGACCTCTATTTCTCAGTTCTAGAAGGGTACACGCTAGGAACATTTTTCTTCCTTTTTATTAACCATAAACTTCCACGTATTTAAATAAAGATGTAACGATTGACTCACTGTGGATCAATTAGGTTATTCTCTTATTTCTTAACAAGTTCTACTGAGTCAACCGCGTGTATTATTGGCGTTATTGGAATAATAAATTGCATCTTGTTCTAGGACTGCGTGAGAGGAGTCAACGGAAAAATGGCCTTAAATAGTCAATAAATATCATAAGATATCCAGATTTTAGTCCAGAAATAATGATTGCATGTAACGCACCCCTTATGCACCAATAATTTTGGGGCCAGGGGCTAGGGCCATGAACCATCCTCAGGTGGTTCACTTTTAAGATAGTTAATCCATATGTTGGCAAGGTTCAAAATTGTTTGCCCCAACCCCATGCATGAGAGAATCACAGGATTACAACCTATATATTTATGCATCATGAATGGTACTGTAGCCAAATATGAGCATTCATTATATTTCTAAATGATTACTAAACATGATATATATATATATGTGTATATATATATGTTTGTACTTGTGATGATCATAGAAGGAATAGTTTTGCTCATTATAAATAGTTTGTACTTGTGTGTTCATTATAAATAGTATTGCTCTCTTGTATCTATCTATTTATGCTTGTGCAATATATTATATATCTAGTAGATAAGTGAAACATACATAACATGATGTATATATAGTTGTTCTTTTTCTAATTTGTTTGCTTCTAATTTATTTTTTGAGCACAGTTAATCTATATATGGATGCTACACCTACTGGAGACAATCGTCCACAAGGGGATGCCACGCCCATAGTTACTACACCAACATGTACTTTCATCCCTAAACCCACACCTAGAGCACCTACTTCATGTGCAAGTAGTAGAGTCTCAATAAATGTAGAAGATGGGGATATGCTTAATGAGGAGGAGGAGATGCATATTGAGCACGATCGACTACTACGGCCTAGTAAAAAATGGTCGTGGACATGGGAACATTTCACTAAAATTCTCATTGATCGTGAGAACCCGTAAGCAAGATGCCACCATTGTAGGCAACTTTGTGGTTGTCATTCAAAGAAGCAAGGCACCTTTATGTTAATAGCACCTCTGTGTTAATTGCAAATCTTAATAGTTGCCAGCGGTATAAGATCCATAAGGGGTTGGTGGCCACTGATCAGACCAAGCTCTATTACAAAACTTCTACAGCCATTGATGGTTAGGGTTGTAAAATGAGCAGGCTACTCGACAGGCAGCTCGAATTCTACTCGATTAAACTCGAAATCTACTCGAATCGAATATTAAATGGGTCGTTCGTAAACATAGAATTAGGCTCGATTATTAAATGATACAAACTCGTAAAAAACTCAACCGGCTCGATTAATGTTCATGAATAAACTCGTATAAAACTCGACTCGACTTGTGAGCTCAACTCGTGTATATTTATACATATATAATACTATATATATATAATAGCCAAAAGTTTTATAATATACATAATTATGTATATAGACTTAGTCTTTTAGACTTATAGTCCACTACGTATACTATATATAAATTTAAAATATTAACTTCTAGTCTTATAGAACTAGAAGTTATGATGAATACATGAGTCCAATAAATATATAATATTATAAGTTTACAAATTACACCACATGGTCCATATTATATATATATATATATTCATATTAGTATATGTATGTTAGAAAGATGGTATATTGATATTAGTAATAGTATATGTATGTTAATATATTAGTGGTGTTAGAAAAATGATACATTCATATACTATTATTAATGTATGGTGGTGTATGATATACTGATATGCTAATATACTAATATTAATATGAAAGAAAGATAGTGGTACATTAGTATAAGATATTAGTATATGTTACTATGTATGAATTTATGATGATGGATAATATTAACATATCATATTAGAATTAGTATATACATATGGTGGTGTATCAGTATTAGTGGTGTATTAATAAATATATAGTATTATTAATTTATTAGTTGTATAGTCTTACATAATATATAACATTATAAATTTACAAATTACACCATCTCCTTATCATATTAGTGTAATAGTATTAGTATATAATAGAACTATAATATTATATTATGAGTAATAAATTATAATATTTGATAAAATATAAAGTTAGACAATGTTATATGCTTATATATATACAGTATAAATATATAGTTTTAATAAATTAATAAATTATAATGTTTGGTAAAATATAAAGTTAAACAATGCTATATACTTATATATATACAGTATAAATATATCGTTTTATAGTATATAATACATATAAGTATATAACATGCGTTACAACTTACATATTAATCTAGTTTTATATCATATAACATGTGTAATGTGTTGCATATAATGTGTTTAATGTGTGACATTTGGAGTTATTGAGGCCCTTAGATCTTCAGATCCAAATCTGAGCCGTTGATGCATAATGAAAGTTATGAATCATTGAAACCCTAATCACCCCCGGCCACTTGCATCTCATTTCTCCTTCAGCCCTTTCACACTTCCTCACCTATTCTCTCAAAGCCATCACGAAACCCTAGCCTCCTACGCTTTGAGTCATCGACGGCTTCGTCGCTTACCTCACAAGTCGTGAATCGCGATTGCCATGGAATGAAGCCTCTTGATTCTTGAAGGCTTGCATCCATCAAGATTCAAGAACCCATGGGGCTTTTATTGTGAATCTTGTGATACCGGCTGCGACTGCGAGAAACTCTAGTAGATGCAACTGGCGACTGTATTTTCGAGGAGCAGTGGCTGTAATCTCAGCCTCTGAGATCACAGCTGGTCCTCGACAAATGGGTCATTAAATGCATGCACTTATGACTCCCAACTAGGGCTGTAATCCCTGATTCTATGGTTCGTGGTTCTGTTGTTCGTCAATTCGTCCGTCTATAAGTCGATTACCCTAGTTATTTTCCTGTTTCTAAGCATTTGGTTGGGATTTCAGAACTTGGTAGATTTGATTGATCTTATCTAGTTAGAGTTTTATCTAAGTATTTTCATGGATTCATTCTGGTTCTATCCTAACTCTTTATACATTGTATATTGTAGTATTGTTAGTTGTTACATTGTAGATTTAGATCTAATCATCTATTCATTTGTACACCGAGCTTCTAATTGGTTGGTGGTGTGATATTATTCTGCCATACATCACCATTAACTAGTCGTCTATGCATGCTTTTGTAGTTTTGTAACTGTCCAATTTCAATCAGTTTGATTGATAAGTTTATACTTTAGTTATTTTTTATTTATTTTGTAATTGTGAAATATGCCATGTTAGGGCCTTAGGCTGTTAGCTTCATCCTATATTGATTTTGCTATTGTTTACAGTTTTACAAATACCTGTTTCAAGCTTTATATTTCATATATGAAAATTGTGGGAAAAACCTTCTGAAGAGCTTGCCTACAGATCTCAGATATGTGCTTGAAGCAAATTTCTAGTCCGCTATGACTTCTCTTAGGTTATTTGCTATTTAATGATGCTTTATGTTCTTGTTTGAACTAATTAAAATAATTGTATTGTTCATGCTTCGATTGATTAATCTGATTCTATGGTGATTTTGGCCTTAATTATTGAAAGATATTTTATTCAACATGTCTTGGTTGATTAATCTTATCCAATCAGTTTGAAAGGTGGTATTTAAATATGTCCTCATGAACCTGTTTTGGTTGATTATAAATTATTATATATGGTTCTTACTTCAACTATTTAATTATGTCATCTTTAACATATATTGGTTGATTAATCTTTTACAATCTATTATGTGGTTATGCTGTTAAGGTGCTTTGCTTTTGGAGGCACATCGAGCCACTAAGGCAAGAGTCTACTGAAACTGTTCGAGTCAAAATTATTTGACTCTAACATCTTTTAGTTGATTATATCAACTATATCAGCCTTGCCTTTTAGAGGCACATTGAGCCATCAAGGCAAGGCTGCCAAGTCAAAACTGTTGGAGTCAAATGTTTTTTACTTTAACATATTTTAGTGCCATTGCTTCTGGAGGCACCATAAGCCATCAAGACAATGTTGTTTTCATTTTAGTTGATTATATAACTTATAAGATCAATGTTTATATGCTTATTTTACGTTTATGGTTTTGTGTTTAAAAAATATTAGACCCTAACAAATGGATGATCATATGAATTTGGTTGATCCAATGGAAGAGTATGAAAATGAAAACTCTATTGGGATTAGCTTAGTAGAGCCCATATTTGATGATGGTGGAGACACTGCAAATACTGATGGCACTAATACTGTCTCTACTGAGGCCCAACAATGTTCAAACAGTAGCCAATGAAAGAAAAAAGAGAAAAATGACTTTCATTGTATGGAATGATTTTGTTGAACTTGAACGAGATGAGACCAAATAGCCTCAAAAGTGGTGTAAAACTTTGTTTAAAGCATCTCGATCAAGTTTTATGACTACACTATGTAGGCACTTGTTAACTTGTTTGCTATACGTGGGATCTAAGAAAAAATAGAAAGTCTTAGCAGTTGAGTCTAAGGAAAGAAAAATGGTGGCTTCACTGTCTAAAACTTAACCTATGATTGTAGTAGGGTCCAAAAACTTGTCACTTATATGATACTTTATCATAAATATCCATTTTCTTTAATGGAGCATGTGGTATTTAATAAGTTCATGAGTGCAAACACTCCATATTGAAAAAAAAAATATCTCGAGCTACTGCAAAGAAGGAATGCATGACAACTTATGAGACTGAAAATACAAAGTTAAAGGATTTGCTTGAACCTGTTAACAAAGTTCATATCACAACTGACATGTGGACTTCTCGTAAAAACTTTCATATATGGTAGCGACATGTCATTTTATAGATACTGATTGGCACAGAGGCGTGTTTTGAACTTTTCTAATGTGCCACCTCCTCATACTGGCCTTCTTATTGCTGATGCTTTAGAAAAGTGTTTCCAAGATTAGGGAATTGAGAATAAAATTAGTTCAATTACTGTTGACAATGCAAATTCTAATGATGTTGTCATTAGGATCTTGAAAGATAATTTTAGATTGAAGAAAACATTGTCTGTAGGAGGAAAATTGTTCCATGTACGTTGTTGTGTGCATATAATTAATTTGCTCCTATAGTATGGACTTAGGAAGATTAGAGAGATTGTTGATTGTGTGAGAGATGGTATAAAATATCTGGTAGCATAAAAGAGTAAGCTAAAACAATTTTGTGAAATTGCAAAATAGTTGCAATTGCCCTCAAAGAAACTGATTTAATGTACCTACAAGATCGAACGTCACATATTTAATTTTGGATGCTGCAATTCATTTAAAAAACATTTTTCCTAGATATGGTGATAGAAATAGCAATTTTGAATGGATTTCAACTGTTGAAGTGTTGAGGCAAGTTGAAAATGTTTGTCAACTACTTGCTATGTTCAATGAAGTGACCAATATTGTATCTGGAAGTGATTACCCAACAATAAATTTTTTTTTTTCTTGAAGTATGGAGAATGAAGGACATCTTAGGTAAAAAGAGTAGAGATAAGAATGAATACATGATATCAATGGTAAAAAAAATTAGTGCTAAGTTTGAGAAATACTTGGGGGAGTGTAATCTATTGATGGCAATCACTACGGTGTTAGACCCTAGATTCAAAATGGTCTTGATCCAATTTTGTTTTCCTTTAATTTATCAAGAGCTGGACGTTTTTAAGAATATTGATCATGTCTTTCAAGTGTTGAAAGAGTTATATGATGAGTATGGTCATGAATACAATCGACTCTTAAGGCACAAAGAAAGTAGGAAAATGCTCGAATAAACGTATCAAGTGCTAGGAGAAGCATGCAGAGTGGCCAGTCATTATTTAAATCTTTTATTAGAAATGTTGATACCGTGCAGCCTAGTAAGTTAGAATTGGACAATTATTTAGAGGAGAGTGTATATATCTGTGAAGAGAGTTTAGATGCAATTTTCAATGCCTTGGAATGGTGGAAAGCAAACAGTCTTAAGTTTTGAACTTTGTCCAAATTGGCTCGAGATATATTTGCTACACCAATTACCACAGTTAGCTCAAAATCAACATTTAGAGTAGGAGACAGAGTCATTGATCCTTATTGAGCTTCTTTGTCAACTAAAACTATCCAGTTGTTGTTATGTGGGTCTGATTGGCTTAGAGCATTATATGGGATTAAAAGATCATCAACTAATTATGTAAGTGTAATCTATTTATTTTAACTGCTTGTTGCTATTTTAATATTTTATACTTACTATTATTTACAAAAATACTAACTACTTTTTCTTCTCTTTTTTTTTTTTTTTTTGTCAATAGAGAATTGTTCTATCAGAAACTCAAATTCTCTCACTATAGCCATAGGCCCATACAGACTCAGACTCAGACTCAAGTGAAACTAATATTTTCACATTTTATCATGTTATCTATGGAGCATTTGGGCATTTGGTTGTTTTATCTGGTCTGTCTAATCCATATAATTTGCTACCTGATGTTTGGACAATTTACTTTGTAATATTTAGACAATTTGGTTGTTCTATATGATTTTGTTTTGGATGATATGAGTCATGACAATTCAGGTAATTTCTAAGTTCTAACTCCTCACCATCCAAATTTTCTAAATTTCTTAAAATGACAAATTAAATTTTGCACTGCAAATATCTCTTAACAATATTACTAAATTAAATGTACTTGAGTAATAATGCAAGGGAATAAAAATGATATTAATGTTTTTTACTATATCAGTGTATACAGGTTGTCATGGTGATTTTGTTCAAGTTTGAGAACTTGCTAACTTCTGTCACGGTGAACTCAGATTTTGTAGAAGTTTGGTAACTTCCTGTCATTGTGATTTTGTTGAAATTTGGTAACTGCAGTCTGCAATTGTCTGGCTGATTTTGTTGAACTTTGGTAACTTGTTGTGAACTTGTTTTGATAACTATAGTTGTTTGGCTGATTTTGTCTAGCTGATTTTGTTAAACTTTGGCAACTTGTTGTGAACTTATTTTAGTAAATGAAGTTGTCTGTTTAATTTTGTTTGGCTGATTTTATTAAACTTTGGTAACTTGTTGTGAACTTGTTACTGAACTTGTAACTTCTTAGATAACTTATTTGGTAACTGCCTGTGGTATTAGTATATGCCTATTGAGTATTGCATACTGCTGCCTACTGGTTGGCAGATTCGATTGTTCTTGTTGCTAGTAACTGTCTGTTGTATTATTCTATGCCTATTGAAACTGTCAACTTGTCTATCTCACAGTTTCTTGTCTGGTTGATATGAGTCATGCCTATTGCCTATTGCATACTCGCTATTTTGGTAACTTCTTTGGTAACTTCTTTGGTAACTGCATTTGGTAACTGCAGTTAGTAACTTGTTTGAATCCCTAATGCACATATTTATTTACGAGATTGCTTGTATAATTGTATTGTGTAACTGTGTTAGAGATATGACATTAATTTTTTAGGTAAATTAAGTTTTGCATTTTCTATCAAACATCCCTTGACAATATTACTAAGTTAACAGTACTTGAGCAAGGGATTAAAAATAAGCTTAAATTTTTTAGTGTATTAGTGTATGCAGGGCAATAATGTCAAGATTTCTGGCTCCATTCATGAAGACTGGGGACTTCGAACATTTAACAACTCATTTTTTGTTTTGAAGTTTAATGTATCTTATTTCATAATTTATTGTTGTAAAGTATTTTTTAATTCACTTGTTCCATTGGGATGTAAAATGTCATTTAATACATCATAGGTCCATAGCCATAATACTCTTGAAGGCTTTATGATGTAAATTTGTATTTAATTTGTTATTTTACTGAAGCATTTATTTTAATTTTATATTATTAATTTTAGTCAATAAAATTTTGCATTACTGAGTCGATTTTTTTATTCACTTGTTCCATTAGGATGTAAAATGTCATTTAATGTATCATAGGTCCATAGCCATAATACTCTTGAAGGATTCATGATGTAAATTTGTATTTAATTTGTTATTTTACTGATGCATTTATTTTAATTTTATACTATTAATTTTAGTCAATAAAATTTTGCATTAGCGAGTCGAGCTCAAGTTGAGCCCAAGCTAGACTCATTAACAGAATCGAGCTCGAGCTCATTTCCCTTGAACACGAGCTGAGCTCGGACATTCTCATAGGCCCATCTGACAAACAAGCCGAGCCCAAGCTCGACTTGAATAGTGAATGAGCTGAGCTCACACACCCCATGCTCACTCGAGCTCGGCTCGTTTACAGCCATACTGGTGGTACACAAATTAAGAAACTATTAATCTCTCAATCCAATGAGAAGATGTTGAGGGAATTACTTATGGAGATGATCATCTATGATGAGATGCCTTTTACCACAGTTGACAAAAAAGGCTTCCGTAAATTTGTGCACATTCTTGAGTTACAATTTCTCATGCCTTCATGATATACGGTGATGCGAGATTGTTTGAAAAGATATGTGAAAGAGAAGGTGGAGGTGAGGGAAATTTTTATTACTACTACTAGAGAGTGTCAGTTACGATTAATACATGGACGTCCATATAGAATGACAGCTACATTTGTATTACAACCCACTTTATTGACAATGAGTGGATGTTGCACAAGTGGATTATTAGCTTCAAAGAAATTGTTAGTCACAAGGGTTTATCCATTGTGCTGGAGATGGATGGCTGTATAAAAGATTTGAAAATTAGAAAAGTACATTGCATCACAATTGACAATGCAGTGCCAATAATAATACAATTGATTGGTTCAAGCGGAATACGACTGTAAAAGAGGATATCATTCATGAGCATGAGTTTATCCATGTTCGATGTTGTGCTCATTTTATCAACCTCATAGCTGCTTAGGGGTTGAAGGAGGTTGATGATTCCATTACCAAAGTTCGCAACCTTGTGAGATATGTGAAGGCTTTCTCCCAAAGGCTTGGCAAGTTTAAGGCAATAGCCAAACAGCTTGAGATCCCAAGTTCTAGTATGTTGTGCATGCAGGTTCTGACTCCATGGAACTCTACATACATCATATTGCATGTGGCACAAAAGTACCAAAAAGCATTCGAGCAAATGGAGGTCGAGGATGGGGGATTGAGGTATGCTTTGTTGGAGTCAGTAGGGGAAAATGGGGCTCGATGCGTCGAACACAGTTGATTGGGCCAATGTCAAGTATTTGGTTCAATTTTTGAAGTTATTTTATGACATAACTCCGGATTTCTTATTCCAAATAAACTACTACGAACTTGTACTTCAACTAGCTCTCGAGGTTTTATGACCACTTGCAACAGAGTTGTGTTGACACTATGGGATTGTTGAATGCTATGGCTATGAGGATGAAATCCAAATATGATAAATATTGAGAGAATGTTTATTAGATTATTGGAAGATAAATAGATTATTATTTATGGATTTGATCCTTGACCCTCGATATAAGTTGGTTATTATAGAATTTTGGATTAGGGACGTCCTCGGGGAAGAGAAGGCTAATGAGTTTATTAGAGAGCTAAAAAATGATATTGATAACTTATATAGCCGCTGCAATAGCAATGGTCAGTTTTCAACCGAAGGTGGTAGCTCCTCACACCCAACTAGCTCGACATCTTCCATTGATGACACACATACACCTAGTGATGACACACACATGTTTGGTGTGATGTTATCATCAAATCAGTGCAACGAGGAATATTATGCAGCGTGGGTCTGACGTTAAGCATTATTTTATGGAATATGTCGAGGCACTTAGTGATGCATTTCATTTATTAAATTGGTGGAAGGTTAATTCCACCAAGTTTCTAGTCTTTTTCCAAATATCCCAATATGTGCTAGTCATTCTTATCACTACAGTTGTCTCTAAGTCAACGTTTAGCACCGAAGTTCATGTGTTCGATGCTTATCAAAGCTATAGACTTGAATCGGATAACTTTATGCTTTTAAATGATTATTTAAATATTTTTAATGTTTTTATTATTTAACTTATAATTTTTATGATTTTGTAGACCTAATTTTGAACCCTAGAATAATTGCAGATGATTGAGATGGATGCACCGTGGGATGGAGAACCCTCTTTATTGGTGAGAAATGAAATATCATTAGTAAAAAGGCCTTATTTGTTTTTGTTTGTTCAAAATAATACTTTAGTTCTAACTTTTTTTTTTTAATTTTCAAAACAGTGCAGAATGCTTGGGATTGGAGGTTGATGTTGATGAAAAATTAAAAACTATTGTCAATTTGTAATTACGAATTTGTAGTCTTTTATTTTATTCTGATACATTATTACATTGTAACTTAGTTGAGGGCTTTGGGTGAAGTTGCCAGTTGGAAAGGGTTGATTCTTGGTTCTGATTGTGGTGGACAAGTGGCTGTTTAATGCTGATTGTGATTCAGATTTTCATTGTGGTGGTTGGCATGTTATGAACTTTTTTTTTTGTTTTTAAAGAGTTAGGGCCACATGTTCAATAGTGATTCCTCCCCAGTTTTATTAATAAAAATCCATACTTATGACGAAGGAATACTATATAAACAAAAAACTCACTGCTTATGAAAAGGACCTAACAAAGCTAAGAAACAAATTACATCATAGGCCTATGAATACGCCTATACACCTCAACTATTGGAATCTAACACCTCTGTAAAATATCAACATGGGCAATATTGAGTCTTTTCTTCCTGAACCAAAAAAGTATCTACTCCCAACAAGCTTGAATCAACATGTTTCTATCCTCCATGTGCAACCTACATTGGCGAATCCAAAGAATCCATACAATGAAAACCGGCGTGATACCCGTTAGATGTTCCAGTTGGGAAGACCATTTACGTTTAGAAACCTAAGTCCACAACTGCTCTCTCCAACTTTGTTGTTGTTCATACTCAACCTCAAGCATAACTGATGCCTTTCTCCATAGCTTCAGCGCAAACTCCCCCTCTCCCAGTACATGGTTCATTGTTTCAATCTTTAGCTGCTCACAGCATACACACGCCGAACATAAGGAAATGCCCATGCGCTGGACATTGGTGTCTACGCTTAAAGCCCCTTGTAACCTTTTCCAACATACAAAAGAAATTCTGAAAGGAATGAACGATCCCAAACAGACTTTGCCCACATGACTTCCTCATACTTGGATCGGCAAAGCTCCCATCCGGATTTCACGGTGACATTACTTTCCTTCGAAGTCTTCCAATACACCTTGTCTTCCATCTCTAGCCTACCCAGTTTTACCTTCAAACAAATGTGTCAAGCCTTATCTCTTCCTATCATCTTTGTAAGCATGTCTTCATTCCACTCTGTTCCAATAAGCATCTCCTACAACAACAAATTTGGCTGGTGTATAGTTCCTGTCTGTTTGCCTAGAATGCCAAGACCATACCAGTTTTCCCACCAGAAAGAAAGTTGTGCTTCATTAATATGCCAACCTGATTACTCCATGACAACCAAAAGATAGGATGAGATTGACTTCCGTAAAGGGGAGGCCTTCCACTGAACCACTTCTTGAAAATGATGATTTTTTTACAATATTTTTTCCTCATGAATTTCGCCCATAAGGAATTACCATATAATGCATTCCAAGCTAGTTTCATTTGGATAGCCTTTTGAACCTCCCATAAATCATGTATGCCTAACCCTCCCTCTTGAGTTGGTTTAGCAACTTTTTGCCAAGACACCCAATGCTTTTTACGATGCACTTTCATGCCCCCCCCCCAAAGAAAACCAGCGAAAATAGAATTAAGCTTTCTAATGACCATCTTGGAAACATCCATAACTAACATAAGATGAATAGGTAAGCTAGAGAGCACATATCAAAGCATGACAATGCATCCCCCAGCCGATAGAAGAATTCCTTTCCAGCCATCTAGCTTCGCCCAGACTTTATTTAACATATCCTCCGCTAGAATGAACAAGTATGGTGAGAGGGGGTCCCCCTACCGACCTCTGGAAGATTGAAAATACCCTCGGTATGTTCCTTTAAGCATCACAGAGAACAATTCTGCACATAATTTTTTAGAAGAGTAATAAACTTATCTGAAAAATCATAAGCATTTAAGGCCTCGCATAAAAAATTCCACTCCAACCTATCATATGCTTTCATCACTTCCAGTTTCAGCATAATATTTCTTCCCCTAGTCTTTCTATTTAGGTTGCGCAATAATTCTTGAGCAAACAAAGCATTCTCAAAAATACTACGCCCCTTAACAAAAGCACGTTGCTCTTCTGAAATAATGCTACATAATAAAGGCTAAATTCTTCCAACTATAATTTTTGAGAAGCACTTATAAATTACCGAACAAAAGCTAATCGAGCGGAATTTAGCAAAACTATTTGGCCGGTTTGCTTTCGGAATAAGGACTAAGAAAGTGGAAGTATAATATGGGCCCAAAGGAATGCCTGAAAAAAATTTCGTGGCCGCTTTAAGTACATCCTTCCCAACTATGTCCTAGCAGGAGACAAAAAAAACTATACCCAAATCTATCAGACCCCGAACTACTATCCTTTGGAGTGGACTTCATAGCCGCTAACGTTTCCTTCATGGAAGGTGCCTTGACAAGATAAAAATTATCCTCCTCTGAAACAGCCAGTTGTAGATCTTGTGGAATCATATTGAATATTTGACGATACATTCCGTACCTTGCTAAAAAACCGATCCTTGTTTACCAACCACACATTGTCTAACCAAATCCAATTCTCTCTCGATATGTTCCTCAAAAAATCCGATTCGTGCGGATTCTTCCCCCAACTAAAGAAGAGATCTTGGCGGAATTGCCACATATGAAATTGAGCACAATTTTGCAAAGAAATAGCCCACTTGTTTTTCGAGAAGAGATGGGAAACATGCTCAATATCATTTGATTGAATAGTTGACCCAGCTACTTGTTGTTTGAAGAAACCCTCCACTTCAATTGGTATTTTTTCACGAAAAGCAAACATGAGATAACAAATCCAGTCTTTCACTAAGATTTCGAATAGCTGTCCCGAATTCAAGTTGATTATGTTTCGCCTCTTCCTCGGAGAAAGACGATCAAACAATTCCCAATCATGGTCCTTGCGGGTCAGATCATCAATATAATATCCAAAAAGAAACTTACATATTTCTTCTTGTACACTTTTATGACCCTCAGACTGCAAGAGTTTTTAGAAGAAATCCACTACTCCATCTTGCACAGCAATCGGGGACTGAAGCACATGACCATCTTACATCTCCATATGACCAATCCATGCCTTCCGTCTATGATTCCTAGTCATACCATGAAAGAATTTGTTATTCTCCTTCTTTTATCCACTTCGCTTTGGAATTTTTAGCCATGAAAATCTCTTCTCAATGAAGCCAATCATGCAACCCCTTCCGAGCTTATTGTAACAATTTGCTATCCTCTGTCTAACCATACTCAAGCACCTTGCCTTCTCATTGAATGATCAAATCTTCCCAACATGAAATATTAGTGAAGATATTACCAATGGACATGCGATTCCACTCTTTTAAAGTATGCTTCAATCGCTTCAACTTAGCAGCCAAATTCAAGAGTTCATCAAATTTTGTAGCCTCCTCCCAACTCTTGGCAACCACATCTCTAAACTGCGCATGTGTAGTCCACATGCGTTGGAAGAAAAAAGGCCTTGGTCCATAAAACTGTCTAGCATTTGAAATTTTGAGGTGCAGCGGACAGTGATCCAAAGTGCTTCTGGCCAAAGTAATGACTTTCATAGCTGGGTATCTCTGTATGAATTCTTAATTAACAATTACCCGATCTAACTTTGCCCATATTCAGCCACGCCCTTCATGCCCATTACACCATGAATATCTTGATCCTTCTTCTTAAATCTCCATGAGCCCACAATTCATTATGCAATTGTTAAAATCATCTTTAACTCCTTGCAGTTTTAAGAGACCACCAATTTTCTCATAAACATACCGAATAACATTAAAATCACCCCCAGCCACCCACGGAATATCCTACTTGAACTGTCTCCAACTCTCGCCAAAGTTGCACTCTCCTAGATTGGAAACAACTTGCGTAAATAAACGATAGCAGCATTTCAACCTCAACACAATTTGCATAGAAACATCCTTTTGCCAAAAAACCATATCTTACCTTCGTGATGATAGTTAGTCATGAAATTAGCAAATTTCAACTTCCTTGCCATTTCTTAATTCAACATTCAGGTGCAAACGGTTCCAAAATGGCCAGCACATCTGGTTGCGTCTCGAAAATATTCTTCTGCAATTGTAAAAAAGAACTACCCAACCCCCGAAGATTCCAAACTAAAATGTTGTCTAACATATCAAACTTGTTTGGAAGATCGAGTATCATACTCGGGCGTGTGATTGTAATTTTTTCTTCTTCTTCAACTTTACAATCAGAATCTTAGTTTCCTGATCTGTCTCCACTGCTATGTTCTCTGTACTTTCAAATCCTTCGATATCATATCCTTCCTGACATAAACTAAGCTCCAACATCGAAAGCACATCCATTTCCGCAACTATGGCATCACAGTTGCATCCATCCACATTTGTAATAACAAGCAGTTTTGCCTCAGTTACCACAACCTGCATATTAATTTCCTCAGCATCCAATCTCTTGACCATTCCCTCCTTTTTTTGGCACAACTCTGATGACTCTTCGGCTATGTCCTCCCCCACTACCTGAGTACTGCCATACTGTAGTTGCACTGCTTGTATAGGGATTGTACTCGAATCTGGCTGGCTTGCCTGCTCCCCTGTCTGCTCAATGATGCCAATGACGTTCTCCGTTCCAGGATCACCATCTACCACCAGATTAGATATCCTTTCTAATTCAACATTTACAATTTCTTCCAAAAGTAACGATGCTTCTTCTTGGATATTATCAACCCCTTGTGTATCCCTCGGGGAATCAGAAATGTTAACCAAATTCGGAACCACTTCCACATTCATATCCCTGTCATTCGGATCTGCCTCTCCTCCTTCAATACATAGCCGTGTTTTGCCATCCTGCTGTTTTGAATTTTGGTCATCCACTGTTAAGGACGACACCATCACCCTATCATATATCACATATAGAATCGGTTGCTCAATTTCCTTTTGCTTCGTTTTCTGAGCTTGCACTTGGTCCTTTTTATGCACAGATTTCCACACCTGTCTTTATCTCTCAGATCTCTTCAATTCCTCTCTAGCCTGAGGCATACCCCTTTTTTGATTTCCTACATGTAACTTTTCCCTTTTACTCGTACTATTCGAATGACCTTGTTGGCGGCACGTAGAACAATATGCCGGTAGGGTTTCAAATATCACTTTTTAGAAATGGCTTCCCATTTTATTAAGATGACCAATCCAAAAGTGGTTCCTATGATCTTTAGAAATATCCATCTCCACACACATTCTTGCACCCTCTGGCATTGAAATGCAAGCTGTTGCATTATCTCTTTTCAGATATTTACCATAAGGTTCTGCAAAATTCTTCAACGTAGACTCATGGAAAAAATGGGGTTGTAACCCTGGTAAAAATATCCACACCAATGCTAGAGTCGATTCTTCATATTCATTGAACAAGGGAGTCCAATGGAATATTTTATATGGGACGTTCGCAATATCCATCACTTCCCTGGACATAGCAATAACAAAAGTCAAATTCATTCGTCAAACAAACCAAAATGTTTCGAGCCCTCCTCAATACACCAACAACCGGCATTGAGGATACTCCCCAACTATTTTTAATGTACCCCCGGATAACATTCAAGGAAGGACGACGTCACTGGAATGTCAACACTACTAAGAACCGAAATAGAGCCGTCGTTCGTGTGATCTCTTCTTTGTTGAAAACGAAACATAGATCCCTCTCAATCAGTTTTGCTTCACACATGGGAACCACTACCTCTAGCATAGGTAATGGACGTGACGAAACGATATCAGCAAGCGTCCTCGTCGTGACAGGCAAGGACCCAGAAGCCGCCATAGCGGTCAAGGTGGCGGCCAAAAGTACACCAACCCTAGCAATACGACAAAAACCTAGAGAGAAAAATCACACTAAATCATGATGAGGGCACTTATGATTAGTTAATTATCATTATTGAGAACATGTTTCACCAATGCCTGCTCTCGATCCCCTAAAACCAATAAGTAAGAGGACTTCGAAGGGAGGGGTAAAAGGACCCGCCGATGTCTAAGTCAGTTGGTTAATGCATGTTGTGAACTTGTGACTGTGGAGGTTGTTGTTTAATGTTTGGTTGTGATTGTACTAGTTGTTTCAAGGCTCCTTTGCATTTTTTTATTATTATTTATATTGTGCTTGTGGTTGTGCATTTATTTCTCTTTGGTTTTGTAATGTATGTAATTTAATCATTGTATTTTAAGTTTTTTAATTATTTTTTACAGCATCTCTTGGAAATGGAAAGCCAACTAGGATGTTGGTATTTTTTACAATATTTCAGAAGCCCAAATATCACAATGGGCCTTGGGCCTTTAGAAGTGGGCCCAAGGCATTTGGAATTTGGCCTTGGCCCAATCACACTCCTATCAAAGCTCCAAATATAAATAGAGAGAGGGAGAGAGACGCACGAAATTACATGGTTCAGTATAACGGCATGTAATGCTCGTCCTTGTGGTGGAACTTTTTGAAAATTATTTTAGAAAATATGACGGGAATTACCGTCCAATTTAAAACCTTTTACGGTCCTTCCCAGGGTGCAAGACTCTACGTTATAAAATAAAAAGTGCTTTGATGATAAAAGAGTTTTGGAGTGGGAAATAAAATTCTTTAAAATAAAAAGACATTTTCATATGTTTAAAACCTTCATGCCTAGACCTCCGTGCTCTTCCCCTTTGGCTGTGTCCCTCCTGGGTGTACTGCCCATTTAGCTTCCTCTGGGGGGAGGGGCACACATAAAAAACTAAAATGAGTCGAATACTCAGTAAGCATTACTTCATACCGTTAAAATATAGCAACGTAGGTTTTCATTCATGCATTCATCATTCATACATACTATACGTACATGCATACATGCTTTCGTTAAAACATCAGTGAATGGGGACTTTCGTTCTTTAAACATGCTTTTCTTTTCTTAAAAACCGTTCCCCCGTCACTAGCTTCATTTCTTGAAGAATGCAATGCATTCATGCATACAGTTACTTTACTTTTCTTTTCTCTTTCATAGGTCAGTACACGTTGTTAAGCCCCGCGTGCTGGGGTTAGCGGCCTTTTGGGCCGATGGATTCGCCCGTGGCCACGGGTTGGAATCCCTTTCCGTCAGGGTGCAACACTAGGTGCACTACCAGATACTACGGCCCGGCATTGCAATCTGCCCATTCATTCATTGGGTACCCCTTTCCGTTCGTTCATATGGCCGTTACGTATTTTCATACATTCATTAATGCCACATGCCGTTCATTCATTCTTTCATTCCTTCATGTCAGCTCTAACAAGCTGAGGCTTTCATTCATTTCATTTCATGGGCATGGGCATTCATTCATTTTCTTTTCTTTTCATTTCATGCTTTCATGGAAAAATATCTTTTCATGAGAAAACATTCTTTTCGTTTAAAAGCATGGCTTAAACATCATCTTTCATGGCATCGTTTAAAACCTCAGTTCTCATGGACCAGTTTAAAAACACTTTCTTCAAGTCTCTTAAAGCATCGGTCTGAAGCTCGAGGCATGGCCCTCGAAGCTTCCTTTCTTTTCTTTAGAAAATACGTACAATAGATATACGTATATTCATCCATTCACATGCATACAACTAATACTTTTGGGTGCATGAAAAGGGGCTTTTATAAAGGGGCCGTACATACGTATACTATTCAATACTTAGCATGCTTTCTTTAAAAACATCTTTCGTGTCCTTTCGTAGAGCATCTTTAATGGGAAAGCAGTTCATCTTTCTTTTTCTCATACTTTAGAAAATACTCTAGAAGAGCATGAACGTAATACTTACCTGGACTCCATGCTACTTTCATACCATGCAGTCCATTCATGCACGTGTTAGATGGCACCTACATGCATACATAACCTTAACGTCATTTTCTATCTAGTGTATAAATAGCTGAACTAGAAATAAAGCTATCCTTTACTTAGAACACTCTCCTTCTATCCCATGCTCTTTCACGTTCCTTACTATGATAAAATCCTTGGAGACCCATTACGGTCTCTACTTCTTTCAACCTTACGTTCTACCTCGAGTGCTTACTCACTAAAGCGAATCCATGATTCACCTTAGGATTAAGGCACTAAGACCTCTGTCTCGTTCTTCTTATTAACCACATTCTGACGCATGACTTAGACTAAGTAAGTCATGCATCCCATTCTTAGACACTACTCTCATTATTACCCTCATGTATCTTAGCTCACTTTACTTTTCATGACCATCCATCTACACTACACTCCTCCAAGCCACTCTGAGGCTTGAGCACTGTGTAATCGATGCTTAGGATAGATTACCCATTATATATGGTGAATCCGTCCGGCCAGTGCGTCTAACTAGACAACACACGTACCTTACTCCTTTATCCCTTAAGACCATCATTTAATACATTGGTCACGGACTCGTATGGCGAACGCCATACTCCGTTACCAGCCTTCACATACCCGGCTAGCACGACCCTTCATGCTAACCGCGCCTCATGACAGTTCATCCCAATACTTGACACGATGGGACTCTGTCCATGAACACACCTTACGTCACGCCACATAGCTTGAGACTAAATCTCAAGCTATACCGTGATCCTGTCACGTCACCTCACATGTATCCTAATCCATCACAGCACAGCTTCATGATTGACCACGTCACTTCATGACATAGCCAAATCATGCTTCCGCTGCACTGCTCTGATACTTCTTGGCCACTTAGTACATACTCATGGCCATAAGCCGACTACACAGCAACGCTTATCGCCGTAGACTACAGGCCATACTTCACAACACATACCGCAACACCTTTAGTCACGTCATACAACTCGAGACCATTCCCAAGCTATATCGTGACCTTGTCACATCACCTCACATGCATCCTAACCCATCACAGCACAGCTTCATGATTGACCACGTCACTTCATGACGTAGCCTAATCATGCTTCCGCTATACTACTCTGATACTTCTTGGCCACTTAGCACATACTCCTGGCCATAAGCCGACTACACAGCGACGCTCATTGCCGTAGACTACAAGACATACTTCACAACACATACCACAACACCCTTATGTCACGTCATATAGCTCGAGACCATTCCCAAGCTATATCGTGACCTTGTCACGTCTTCTGACATTTCGCTACGTCACCTTCCAACTCATCACGAGTACGGTTCCTCACGTACTCTCGTCACAACGTGACACCTCGTCACATTCCCTCTACATCACTCTTACGCTAACTCTTCACCCATCGCAAGCACGACTTCTTAATCTACCACGTCACTTAGTGAAGTTGCCCAGTCATGCTTTCGCTGCGCTACTCCGATGCCTTCTAGCCACTTCTCACTTACTTTTAGCCATAATTCGGTCACATGGTGACACTCGTCGCCTTGGACTACAGGCCTAATCACACACTTTGAGACACTGTTCCACAGTTCCCGACACCATACATCAAGCTCTTCGCCCATCTACAATATCACCTTTATCTTCGTGACACGCATACGGTGGATCGCTGTACCTCATGGAGTACACTCCTCATGTACTCCCTTCACAGGACTACGCCACATCACCACTATGGCACTCACGCCATATGGTGCGTCACTCCATTACAAATGGAGTACACTCCACGTGTACTCCTTTCACAGAACTACGTTACATCACCATTATGGCACTCACGCCATATGGTGCGTCACTCCATTACAATGGAGTACACTCCACGTGTACTCCCTTCACAGAACTACGCCACATCACCACTATGGTACACACGCCATATGGTGCGTCACTCTATTACAATGGAGTACACTCCACATATACTCCCTTCACAGAACTATACCCCACGTGTACTCCATTCATGACGCTCCACCACATCACCAATACGGCACACATGCCGTACGATGCATCGTTTCCCAACATAGAGTACACTCCAAGTGTACTCCATCCACGATATTGTACTCCATTCACGGCACTACGCCACGTCACCGCTATGGCACACGCCATACAGTGCCTCGTCTCACTACACAAAGTACACTCCATGTGTACTCCTTACACGACACTAGGCCACACCACTACTACCACACTTCACAGCACACTTCCCAACTATACCCAACACTTCATCACCTCACGTCACATCGCCACTACACAGCGAATCCTATAATACTAGCAGCACAGTCCACAACCTATAATACTAACAGCACAGTCCACAACCTATAATACTAACAGCACAGTCCACAACCTAGTCAACTAGTTAGCATCTAACATTTAATATAAATAGCTAGGGATAGAGAGTTATACCATCGACGGGATAACCCGTGCGTCGCTCGCTAGCCGTCACAGCGATAACGCCGGAGGAGCGTACGGGGTGGCTACACCACGTACAGTGGCTATTTAGGCGTTTGGATAGCTAGATGTGGTCTTGGAAGGGCCTAAGGTGGCCTTAATGATGCTGGCATGGAACATAACAAGATAGCTCTAGCCATGTGCAGTGACGATCAGTCACGCGCAGTGACTATCCATCACGTGCAGTGATCAACCCACCACGTAAAGTGGTGGTTTGGGCTTGGACTAGGCTAGGGGAGGTTGCTGGTGGAGCCATGGAGGCTCAGTGGTGGTCAGCACGGTGGTTCGTGGTGGCTGGCCGTGCACTGTGAGGGAGGAGAAGCCATGGGAGAGTGTGAGAGAGTGTGGGGCCGTGGGTGGTAGATCGGGGCCGTGGGTGGTCCGATTGGGTTCGTGGTGGCCTGAGGATGCTGGAGAGGGTGGTCACACACCGTGGGTGGCAGTGTACTGCGGCGGTGGAGCCTAAACCCGTGTAGTGGAAAGGGGGACACTAGGAAGTGGAGGAGAGGCCTATTGGCCGTGGGTTCATGGGAGGAGGAAGGGGGAGACCTCAGGAGTCTTGTGATGGTGTCCGGTGGTCGAGATGGCCACACACGGCGGCGCTAGGAGGCTGCACAGTGAACCCGTGCATGGGTTTGCTGTGCTCGTGCATGGTGGAGGGAGGTGGCTGCATGGGAGGGGCTGAGGCCACTGGAGGTGGCCGGTCGGTGGCAGGGGAGGTTGCCATGGGAGAGGTGGCGCCAGAGGACGGCGCAGGAGGCACCAAGCCCGCTCGGGCTGTGCATGGCCGAGGGAGAGGAGGGGCAAGCGTGTGGAGGGGAGACCGGCATGGGGAGGCTCGCCGAAGGGAGAGGACGCCAGTGGGACGTGCGGTGAGTCTCACCGGTGCACGGCGGCGCCGGGCTGGGCTATGGAGGAGATCGGACGAGAGAGGGAGCTGCACCGTGCAGTGCAAGCCGAGAGGGAGGAGAGAGAAAGGGGAGGGAAAAGTGAGGGAGGAGAGAGAGAGGGCTGAGGTTTTATACTAAAACCCGACGTCTGGGGGTCTATAAAACAGTCTGTGATGATCTTTAAACACTACTTTAAAAACACAGACGTTTATTTAATTAAAAGCATTGAGAAGAATAAAGCTAGAATATTATTTAAAATAATATTCCTTCATCATTTATAAAATGATGAAGTCTTACTTAAAATATTTAAAAGAGTAAAACTATTAATTTAATTAAAAATTCCATCATTATTTAGATCACATAATATTTTAAATAACTGGAATCATTTATATAAAATGATTCTCACAATTATAATATTTTTGGAGCTCTTCAAATATATTATAATTTAGTTATTTAAAATATTATTTAGATAAATAACGATGAGAATATTCCATTTAAAATACTCATAACTTTAAAACACAAAGATAACTTTAGAAATCACGTAGTATCTTTAAAAAAAGCCATCGAGTCTGGCACGCATAACGGGGCCCTTAGACACTAGAGGGGAGGAGCGGGCTGTCCATCACATCTGACGTAATTGCTTACGTCAGAAGAAGAAAGAAAAGAGCAGGGTGTTACAAGGCATACATCCACGAGTCGTTTGGGGGCAAAAGCCACTAAGCTTGGTGATTGTACAATCTTTCATAGCCTCGCATATCTCTAAATACAATAGAAAAAAGTTAGATTTTCTAGAAGTTAAAGAAAATGCCACCCCCCTCAAGGGAGAAAGTTTGAGTGGTCTATATGCATAATGAAGTCTATCCAAAATTTAAGGAGATTCCCTCTCTTTATAAAGGTCCCTTTTCTTTTACGCGCCTACATCAACTTCCTTTTTGAAGCCTTTTTCTTTTGGTGATAGACTCCCAATGGACTGGACGCAGCTTATTTCATATCCAACAAGCCTAATGTATGTAGCTCATAAAAAATACCTCGACACAATAAAGAGTAAAAAAAAGAAACTAACCTAAAACAAAATGACGATTCAGTGGTGGTGAGAGAGAGTTTTGTTGGGTTGGTGTGGTTTGTAATTGTGGTAGGAAATGGGCACTCTTTGGGACACACATTTGAGGTGATGGTGATAGACCTACATACCGCACTTCTTAGGACGCACGTTTGAGGAAAATCGTCATAATGTTTTAAAGAACTTTTGAAGCTATTTAAACACTTTTTAAGACCATTGACGGAAAATCCTAAGATGCTCTTATAGTTCAAACATATTCGCTTAATAGAGCACTAAACGGAATGTCCCGAAAACGCACATCATCTTACATTGCATGTCGCTCAAGTTTCATACGGTCTAATGTTGTAAGACAACGTGTTCAAATATTTCTTTGGAATTAAACATCCTTAAATTTTAATTCAGAACATCATCATTCTCGTCAAATTTTGAACAATCCAATTCAATTACCTGCGAAGATCAAAAAACCCAAAAGTAATCTAAACAGTGAAAGACAAACTAGAGGACACAACGTACTTGACGTAATATAGTTTGCTTCCATCCACTAAACTCTCTCACTCTATCCCTCCCTCGTTATCTTGTTCCACAAGAAACCATCCAGCCTTTCCCACCCGTTTTCACCCTCAAATGGACAGACCATGAACACTGCTACCTCTCCACAATGGCTCTCACCATTATCATCCACAAGCTCCTCCTCATCAGCTTCTAACTCATTCCCATTAACCCAATCTCTCTCTTCATTGGGCATCTCCTCCATTGTAACACTCTAATGGATTTGTGATGAATAATTTAAGGAAATGAAGGATGAAAGGGAATACCTGGACTTTGAGGGTAGGATCCTCCAGAAAGTGAATAGGTAGAGAGAGAGAGAGAGAGAATTATAGAGAGATAAAAGGAATCTTCATATCATTTGAATTTTTCAATAACCAATCCATCTCAGGACTTACAATCATATAGCACTACTCCATAACATAAAGGAAACTACTCTTAAATCACCGACTGTCATTTATCTTAGAATAAAAGACACTGCAACTAACTAGGCTCATAGGCCCATATACACTGACCTAACTAAAACCAATTGAAACATAACCTAGCCCATGCACATTATCAACAATGCATTAAGCCCTTTATTTCTTCTTGGCCCATGGCCCATGGTCCAACCTTCAGACTCCACCTGGTCCCTTCTCTTCTTCTTTCTTCTTCATTTCGCATAGCCTCTTTTCTTCTTCTCTTCGATGGCTATATGACAGAGTCCCCTGCTTTATATCACCTTGCCCACAAGGTGAGGGAAGGCAAGTTTGACCTCAATGTATAGTTCCCACGTTGCATCATCCTTACTCATGCCGTGCCATTAAACCAAGATCCTAGCTTGAGGAAGATTTTTGACTTTGCACACCCTTCTATCCAATGCTCTGTAAGGGTCCAAAAGGTTGAGGGTTATGCACAGCAATAAGCAAGAGTGTTGAACGCTCGGGAACAAGGTGCACATACAGCAGCGGTAATGAGTATCGGAAGGTAGTTTTGTTAGTTGAAGAATTGATCATACGGTATGTCGTGGGGAAATTGTAGCATTGTTTGTCGTTTTGGTTTAATAGAGAGTACTTAACGGTGTCATTGCATTAAGTTGAAGTCTGTAAGGTAGCACGAAACGCTGCCGTTCCATTAAGTGTCAACTATAAAAGCAGTAGCAACGAAAATAACAGTATGAATTGTTCAAACAAACTTTCCCTCGCTCTTCTCTCAGTTTCTATCTTCTCTCTCGACATTCTCCTCTGGAGTTCTCTCTCTATATTTCTGGGTAACCCTAGTTCAGTGAAGGGGCACATTACAGTTGGTATCAGTAGTCATGGCTGAAGGAACGCGATCCTATGCACAGGTGGTGGAGTCCTTGAATCATCTGAAACAGCAACAAGACCGACATCAGAAGCAGCTTGAGGATACAATTGCTGTTTTGGTTCAACAACAGGAAAATGCAAAGCTCGATCGAGACAATCAGGAGAAAAGATTTGCAGAAGTTATACAGCAAATCTCAAGGATCTCGGGATCTGGATCAATGGCACATGATGATACTTTGGAAGCAGATGAAGAAGTACCTTATTGTGAACCAGTCGATAGAGGTATTTTTAAGAACATTAAAGTAGAATTTCCAAGATTTTCTGGTGGAAACCCCGTGGCCTGGGTGTATAAGGCTAATCAATACTTTCTGTATCATCAAGTACCACCGGGACAGAGAATTTTTTTTGCTTCCTTTTACATGGAGGAGGAAGCCTTAGTTTGGTTTCAGAATTCTACTGAAGCTGGTATCTTCCATTCTTGGGATGAATTTACTCAAGCATTGCAAGTTAGGTTTGGATTATCTGTTTATGATGATCCAATGGAGGCATTGACCCGATTGAAGCAGTTAAGTACAGTAGTTGCCTATAAGACAGAATTTGATTTAATTTCTAATAGGCTTAAAGGAATTTCTGAGAAGAATAAACTCAGTTGTTTTATAAGTGGCTTGAAAGATGAAGTGAGGTTTACTGTGAAGATGTTTAATCCAAGGAACTTAAATGAGGCCTTTGGATTGGCCAAGATCCAAGAACAGAATATTTGGAGTACGAGGAAGTGTTGGAAGACAACCTCCTATGATTCCGGGGCCAATTTACAGAGAGCAGTGCAAGCTCTTTCTATTTTGGGAGCACCTCCTCGGAATTTTCAAACTACTTCAAAAATGCCTTTCCAGAAAATTTCAAAAACTCAGATGCAAGATAGAAGAAAGAAAGGCCTCTGTTATTTCTGTGATGAGAAGTATTATCCAGGCCATAAATGTACAAAACCAAGAGTGTACGTTTTAGAGGGTATAGATTTATCTCAAATAGAGTCATGCGAACCTGAGGAAGAAGCTGAGCCATTACAAGAAGATGATAGTCACCAGATGATAGGAGTTGCTGGTGTTGCTTCCATTTCAGTTCAGGCTTTGGTGGGATCACCAAGCCCAAAAACTATGAGAGTTCTTGGCCATATCATGAAAAGAAGGGTGACTATTTTGATCGACAGTGGTAGTACCCATAATTTTGTGGATTCTGCAGTGGCAAGTAAATGTGGGCTTCACATACAGAAACTGATCCTATGCAGGTTCGAATTGCAAATGGTGATATGATTGCTAGCGATGGGAAATATAGTAATGTGCCCTTACATATACAAGGTACTACCTTTGTATCGGATTTGCTTACTTTAAATTTGGGGGGTTGTGATATAGTGTTGGGAGTACAATGGCTACTGTCATTGGGGCCTATCCTTTGGGATTTTGGCCAATTGCTTATGCAGTTTACTTACAAAGGGGTCTTGACATGCTTAAGAGCATTGACTTCTACTTCTAGCAACCTTGTTGATGCGGTTGAAGTTGCTAAACTGTCTTCCATACAGAGCAAGGGTCTATTTGTACAAATAGCTGCAGTGCAGTCCCAAGAGGTGTTGCATGATGTACCTCATGATATCTTGAATCTGTTGGACAGATTTCAGAAAGTTTTTGATGAGCCCCGAGGTTTACCTCCACAAAGATCTCAGGATCATCAAATACTTTTGAAAACAGATTCAACACCAGTGAGTGTAAGGCCATATAGATATCCATTTTATCAAAAGTCCGAAATTGAAAAAATAGTCCAAGAGTTGCTGCAATCTGGTGTCATTAGGCCAAGTCAGTCACCATTTTCTTCACCTGTTCTATTGGTAAGAAAAGGGGATGGGTCTTGGCGGATGTGTATTGATTATAGGGTGCTTAATGAGGCCACAATCAAAGATAAATACCCTATACCTGTGGTGGATGAATTACTTGATGAACTCTTTGGAGCAGCTGTTTTTTCTAAGCTTGATTTAAGGTCGGGCTATCATCAGATTCGCATGAAGGAGGATGATATCTCCAAAACAGCGTTTCGAACACATGAGGGTCATTACGAGTTTCTTGTAATGCCCTTTGGACTCACTAATGCACCATCCACATTCCAAGGTCTTATGAATGATGTATTTAGACCATTTTTACGAAAATTTGTCATTGTTTTCTTTGATGACATATTGGTCTATAGTGAGGATTTACCATCCCATTTGAAGCATTTAGCTACTGTCTTGAGTATTTTACAGGATCATCAGTTGTTTGCAAAGAGATCTAAGTGTCACTTTGCTTGTCTTGAGATTGAATACTTGGGACATCTCATTTCCAAGGAAGGGGTCAAGGCAGATCAGAAAAAGATTGAGTCAATGCTTAAGTGGCCAGTCCCTAAATCTATTAAAGCATTGAGAGGGTTTTTGGGGCTCACGGGTTACTACAGGAAGTTCATTCGAGATTATGGTATTATAGCTGCCCCATTAACAGCCTTGTTGAAGAAAGAAGCTTATAAATGGTCTGAGGAAGCAACTACAACCTTTGAAGAGCTGAAGAAAGCTGTGACCCAACCTCCTGTTTTAGCCCTGCCAGATTTTTTCAAAGTGTTTGTAATTGAATGTGACGCATGTGCTAGTGGTGTGGGAGCTGTGTTGATGCAGGATCAAAGGCCCTTGGCCTTCTTGAGCCAAGCTTTGAAGGGCAAGAACCTGCACTTGTCGACCTATGAAAAAGAATTTTTAGCTTTGGTCTTGGCAGTCAAGAAGTGGCGACCATATCTGTTGGGTGGTTCATTTCTCATCAGAACAGATCATCATAGTTTGAAATATTTGTTAGAACAGAAGGTTGGAACTCCTACTCAACAGAAGTGGCTTTCTAAGTTGCTTGGCTATGATTTTTCTGTGGAGTACAAGAAAGGAGTAGAAAACAGGGTGGCTGATGCCTTATCCCGGCAAGATCAGGAGGGAGCTGTTCAATCTCTGACTGCCATATCTGTCCCAAGCCTTACTTGGTTAGAAGAGATTAAACGAGCATATGTGGAGGATTAGGTGGTACAGCAGCAGTTTGTGCTTTTACAACAGAATCCTGCGAGTAACTCATCATTTTCCATTAAAGGAGGGGTTCTGTTTAAGAAAGGCAGGTTGTATATTCCTAATTGTCCTGATGTGAAAATTAGGATCTTGCATTTTGTTCATGCGAGTCCTGTTGCAGGTCACTCAAGCTTCCACAAGTCATTACAGAGAGCAAGATCTGACTTCTACTGGCCTGGCATGAAGGCTGAGATCAAGCAATTTATCAGGGAATGTGAAGTTTGTCAGCAAAACAAGGTTGAACATGTTCACCCAGCTGGATTGCTTCAGCCCCTGCCAGTTCCTCAAGCAGTTTGGACGGACATATTCATGGATTTTGTGGAAGGATTGCCTCTATCTAAAGGCTACTCAGTTGTTATGGTGGTTGTGGATAGGCTTTCCAAATGTGCTCATTTTTTACCCTTGAAACACCCTTTTACAGCAGTTAAAGTAGCTTCACTTTTTCTAGATCATGTTTTTAAGCTACATGGCATGCCAAAATCTATCATATCCGATCGTGGCTCTACCTTCCTTAGTTCCTTTTGGAAGGAATTCTTCAAGTTGCAGGGTGTGAATTTAGCTTACTCTTCCGCATACCATCCTCAAAGTGATGGTCAAACTGAAGCTGTAAACATGTGTTTGGAGCAGTTTTTGAGATGCTTTTCAGGTGATAAACCAAGGCATTGGTCTGAGTGGTTGGCATTGGCTGAGTGGTGGTATAATACCACTTTCCATACTTCCACTAAGCTCACTCCTTATGAGGCAGTTTATGGTGTACCACCCACCCCTCTGCGAGAATATGTCCCAGGCCTCACATCTAATCGGGTTGTGGACGACTTGTTGAAGTCTCGTGAACAGATATTGGATATCTTGAAGACTTATATGCTGTTAGCACAAGAGAGGATGAAATTTCAGTATGATAAGCACCATACTGAGCGAACTTTTGTCGTTGGAGATTGGGTTTATTTACGGCTTCAGCCTTATAGACAGCAGTCATTAGCAAGGAGGAGAAATATGAAGTTGTCACCTAGATTTTTTGGTCCCTTTCAGATCTTGGAGAGGATTGGTCAGGTGGCTTATAGGCTTAAGTTACCTCCACAATCACAGCTACATCCTGTTTTCCACGTCTCGTGTTTGAAGAAGAAAGTGGGACCTCATATCTCTCCTTTGACAACATTGCCACCTGTGGATGTTCAAGGAGAGCTCACACCTGAACCTATGCTTATTCTGCAACGCCGTAGTAGGAAGGTGAACAACATAGCAATGGTCGAGGCCTTAGTTCAATGGGATGGTACTGATGCTTCCCAGGCTACTTGGGAACCCTATTGGCAATTAAGGCTGAAGTTTCCTCACCTTGTGGGCAAGGTGCTTTGAAGGGGAGGGGTATGTAAGGGTCCAAAAGGTTGAGGGTTATGCACAGCAATAAGCAAGAGTGTTGAAGGCTCGGGAACAAGGTGCACATACAGCAGCGGTAATGAGTATCGGAAGGTAGTTTTGTTAGTTGAAGAATTGATCATACGGTATGTCGTGGGGAAATTGTAGCATTGTTTGTCGTTTTGGTTTAATAGAGAGTACTTAACGGTGTCGTTGCATTAAGTTGAAGTCTGTAAGGTAGCACGAAACGCTGCCGTTCCATTAAGTGTCAACTATAAAAGCAGTAGCAACGGAAATAACAGTATGAATTGTTCAAACAAACTTTCCCTCGCTCTTCTCTCAGTTTCTATCTTCTCTCTCGACATTCTCCTCTGGAGTTCTCTCTCTATATTTCTGGGTAACCCTAGTTCAGTGAAGGGGCACATTACATGCTCTCAAGCTCTGGTTCGATGACCCTCCCGGATTTACAGGTGGAAAAGTAGGAATGGCCACAACTTGTTGACCCACTTTCCATTTCAACTGGGAAACGTGGAGAACGGGGTGAATAAAGGAACTAGGGGCCAACCGTAGCTTATAGGCTACCTCTCCGACGCGGTGGGTGATCTGAAACGACCCATAAAACCGTGGAGACAGCTTGAGATTACGGTGGTGTGCTACTGAAGTCTGCCGGTATGGTTGCAAACGGAGGTATACCCATTCACCTATCTCAAATATCTGCTCTTTTCTTTTCAAATTAGCATATTTCTTCATGAGATCCTGTGCTTTTTGCAAATTATGCTTCAATAATTGCAACATTTGTTCTCTAGATCTTAAATTGGACTCAACAGATTCTGTTTTGGCTAACCTAGGCATGTAATTCATTAGTTTAGGAAGGGGTAGCCATATAGAGCCTTAAAAGGGGTTACCCGAGTGGATGTGTGTTGATTGGTGTTATACCAAAATTCTGCTAGAGGCACCCAGTGTCCCTAATCCCTTGGTCTATCCCCTGCAAAGCACCTTAGATAATTTTCTAGGGTTTTATTAACTGCTTCTGATTGTCCATCTGTTTGAGGGTGATAAGCAGTACTAAAGGCTAATTCCACCCCTTGCAGCTTAAATAACTCTTGCCAAAACAAGCTAGTGAAGGTGCAGTCCCTATCAAAGACAATTGATTGGGGCATGCCATGTAGTTTCATGATATTCTGGATGAATAAAGTGGCCACTGTTTTTGCAGTAAAGGGGTGAGCTAGGGGAGTGAAATGAGCATATTTTGTAAGTCTATCCACCATAACCCATACACAATTCTAACCCTGTGATAATGGTAGCCCATCAATAAAATTCATGGTGATTTGTAACCAAGGCTAGGAAGGAATGGGAAGGGGCTATAGTAACCCACTAGGCTTAGATTGGCCAACCTTGACACTTTGATAAATGTCACACCCTCTAATAAGTTGTTTAACATCAGCCTTCATCCTCTGCCAGTGGAAGTCCTTTCTAACCCTGTGCAAGGTCTTGTCATACCCCAAATGGCTCCTCATAGGGCTAGAATGCAGTAGATGCAACAACCTTTGCCTGAACTCCTTATCTTCAGCAATTACCAGCCTATTATTATAGAATAACCACCCATTCCTCACTAAATACACAATTGGTAACTCACCCTTTTGGAATTTCAATAGTAATTCATGCACCTTAAGGTCTCCACCGCACCCATGTCTAAGTTCCTCCACCCAATCCAAGGTTGGTAAGGAAATAACAGCTAGTGTCACCTCATCCGTACCACTTTTCCCATCAGCTTTTCTTGATAATGCATCAACCACTGAATTGTCCCTTCCCCTATTATACTCTACCAAGAGGTCGTAACCCATCAACTTAGACACCCATTTCTGTTGCATGAGTGTGCCCACCTTTTGCTCTAGCAAATATTTGAGACTTTGGTGATCTGTCCTCACCACAAATGGCTGGCCCAACAAGTAAGGCCTCCACTTTTGCACTGCCATCACTAGAGCATACAGCTTCTTCTCATAAGTAGATAAGGCCAACACTCTTCCTTTCAATGTCTTGTTGTAAAAGGCTGTTGGTCTGTTTTTCTGCATAAGAACAACCCCAACGGCACTCCTTGAAGCATCACACTCTATAATAAAGGGAAGTGAAAAATCTGGAAGAATATGTATTGGGGGTAGTGTCACTGCCCCTTATAACTCTTGAAATGCCTCTCTAGCCTCTTCATTCCAAACAAACTAATCTCTCTTCAATAATTGAGTTAAAGGAGTTGTAAGGCTGCCATAGCCTTTAATAAATCTCCTATAATAGCCCGTAAGGCCAAAGAACCACCTTAGGGACTTGAGTGAGGTGGGAAAAGGCCAGTCTTCTACTGCTTAGAGGTTATCTGGGTCTGCTCCCATCAGCTGAGATAACATGTCCCAAATAAGCTACTTCCATTGTGGCAAACCTACACTGAGACATTTTGCCAATAAGCTGTGCTTTTTCAGAACATCTAGAGTCACTCTTAAGTGCTCTATATGCTCCTGCAGTGAACTGTTGTACACCAAAATATCATAAAAAAACACAAGCAAGATTTTTCTCAAATAAGGCTTAAAAATTTTATTCATCAAACTCTGAAAAGTAGATGGTGCATTAGTCAACCCAAGAGGCATCACAAGGAACTCGTAGTGTCCATCATGTGTTCTTAAGGTCATCTTATGAATATCCTCTGTCTTTACCCTTATTTGGTGATAGCCCAAGCATACATCAAGTTTAGAGAAAAACTTAGACCCATGAGCTAGTAGCTCCTCCACTACGGGGATGGAAAACTTATCCTTCACCGTTGCACTATTTAAAGCCCGATAATCTACACACATCCTCCATGTCCCATCCGTCTTCCTCACAAGTAACATGGGAGATGAGTAGGGACTGGTGCTAGGTCTTACCACCTCTGAATTTAACAATTCCTTAACGATCTTCTCAATTTCGTCTTTCTGAAAGTATGGGTATCGGTATGGTCCTACTGATACTAGTTTTGGGTTTGGGAAAAGGGTAATTGCATGGTCATGTTCTCAGGTTGGGGGTAGGCCTTTTGGTTCATCAAAAATTTCTTCATATTGCCCTAATAGCTGCTGTACAGGCTCAGGAATTTTACCATTAGGTGCTTCTTCACTAGTTTCAATCAAGTGTAACAACACTCCTTTCCTTTCCAGCTTGTGATGCTTATTGAGGTTCCCCTCCCCAATGAAATTAGAAGGGGATAGACCCTACAAACAAACTATTTGGCCCTTAAGCTGAAATTGCATGGTTAATTCTTTAAAGTTCCACACTATCAGCCCTAACTCCCTTAGCCACTGCACACCCAAGACCATGTCACATCCCACCAATACTAGCACATAGGAATCTCTGGTGAATACCTTCCCTTGCATTTTAGCTCTTACAGTTGTACACTTGCCTTCACAGCCCACAAGTTAGCCATTGGCCACCCTCACTCTCACTTTTTCTTCATGATTAACTTTCAGTCCACCTTTTCCACTATTGAGAGGTCTAAACAATTGTGTGTGCTGTGGTATCAATCAACACCACAATCTCTTGGTTTCCCAACCTCCCCTTAATTCTCATGGTTTTCGGGGTTTAATGACCCCAATTGAGCATTAAGAGATATTTCTGATTGTGGTTTTTGGCTGGTCATATCTACAAGCTCATCACCTTCCTCCACTTCTTGGGTTACTAACACCTCTCATTGTTCCTCCTCAACTTCTTGAATTAAAAATAGGTTGGGCTGTTGACACTTATGCCTTGGATTCCACTTGGAATCACAATAATAACAGAGGCCTTTCTCTCACCTCTCTTGCATCTGCTAAGGTTTAATTTCCTGCATAGGCACAATGGCCCTAGGACCCATTCTGATGTTACTGTTTGTGTTTACAGGTAGTGCAGTGGATGTTCTTAAAATACCCAAGTCTCGGCTACTATGACTTTTTTTGCTAAGGCTCATATTCTCCTCCTGGATCTTAGCAAGGTTGTATGCAGTCAACAAATTATTTGGATGGAACATCCTCACAGGTAATCTTATCTCATCTCTTAGCCCGCTAAGGAAATAACTTAGCTTATACCCTTCAGACAGCCCCCTTAGTCTATTAGAAAGTGACTCAAACTTGGACTTGTAATCCTCAATAGACCCTATCTGTTTCAGCCTTGCTAGGGCCTCCATGGGGTCATCGTAGGATGATGGCTCAAACCTCACCAACAAAGCTTTAGTGAAGCTCTCTCTTAGAACCCCTAATTCTTTAAGTTCTTGGAACCAAATTAAAGCTTGGCCCTCCATGTGGAAGGAGGCTAGCCTTAGTTTATGTTAGGGTAAGGTGTTGTAGTATGAAAAAAAATGGTTTATTTTGTAGATCCACCCATTGGGACCATGACCATTAAAAGATGGAAAATTGAGCCTTACCTGCCGTGGAAGAGGTTCCCCACGCTACTCAATGTGTACCAGTTGCTGATTAGTGTCTCCTGAGGATGAGTCACCACTGTTCTTATGTTGCAACTCTATTAAAGTGGCCAGTTGCTACATCACTGAATCTGACTGCCTCTTGAGAGCCATTATTTCGATTTCCAAATTTTTTAGTTGAGAATCAGTGGACTATTTGAGGGAAGTAAGACCCTCCTATAATTGATTCAAACGAGTGCCCTCATCCATTTGAAACAAATTGTAATTTCTGGTCACTTTTGGATCGATTTCTCTTGATACCACTTGTAACACTCTAATGGATTTATGATGAATAATGGAAGGAAATGCAAGATGAAAGGGAATGCCTAGACTTCGAGGATAGGCTCCTCCAAAAAGTGAATAGTTAGAGAGAGAGAGAGAGAATTATAGAGAGATAAAAGGAATCTTCATTAGGGGTGTAAATTTAAACCAATAAACCGGTCGGAACCGGACCGGACCGGTTTTATCGGTTCTTATATGTTATAAACCAGCTGGAACTGGTCCAGTTTCAGTTTTGGGATTTTCAAGACCAGACCAGACCCGTTGATAAAATATATATATATAAAATAATATTTTATATATAAGTTTTATACAAAATTAAAATTATACAAAATATTTTTTAAATATTAATATATAATTTTTATATATAATTTATAATTATATGTAAAATTTATATATATAATATAATTATATATCATATATAAAATAATTTCATATTATAATTTATAAATTATAACATAAAATGTTAAGCTTAAATATGAACATTTGTAATTTGTTTGATCATATGTTATTAATATAATTATTTATGAGATAATGTTATTATAAAATAAAAGTTTAATCTTAAAAATGAAAATGTAATTGATCATGTATTATATAGCTATACTAATATATAGTTTATAACTAATACTAATATATATTAATATATAGCTATACTAATAGTCTAATATTAATACTTTGTCTAATATTATACTAATGTTAAATTTACATTTTAAAAAAACCAGAAGTACCGGTTTAGGAGGGTTACCGATACATAATCGGTTTTGAAAAATACAAAATTGGTCATGCCGATTTAGTTCAAGATTTTATTCAAAACCAGACCAGTTACACCATAATCTTCATAGCATTTTTCAATAACCAATCCGTCTAAGGAGTTACAATCATATAGCACGACTCTATAACAAAAAGGAAACTACTCTTAAGTCACTGACTGTCACTTATCTTAAAATAAAAGACGCTACAGCTAACTGGGCTCACAAGCCCATATACACTGACCCAACTAAAAACAACTGAAACACAACCCAGCCCATGCACGTTATCAACAATGCATTGAGCCCTTATTTCTTCTTGGCCCACGGTCCAACCTTCAGACTCCTCCCGAACCCTTCTCTTCTCCTTTCTTCTTCATTTCGCATAGCCCCTTTTCTTCTTCTCTTCGATGGTTGTGTGACATCCACCATCACCATCCCCAAATCCTCCCGCTGATTTGGATTGTCCGCCGCAAGAAACTACACCATCCCAATAGACCTCTTCTATCACCACCACCAAGCAATTCACTGGACCATAGACTCCTAGCTCTCTTTCGTCAAAGAAGATTAGAGGAAGCTTAAATAGCTTACACCCAACCCATTCACCTCCGAGTCAAGCTGCCTTAGCCGCTTGGTCTCCCAATTGTCCTATCTAAACACTCACTTGGGCATCACGCGCGCCCAGTTCATCATCACCCACCTGCGCAACGGGACTAATCGTTGAGCTTTGCCACCCATAATTATTGCTCTCTCAAATAGCTGATTCTGCCTCTAAAAGACAAAAAATAATATTAACAAATGAGAAGTAATACTTGATAACTAGCATTGTGTAAGAACCGAGGCAGTGCCTGGTTTGGATAGCAAAACCTTCTCAATTAATTTTATCAAATTACATTTCATCTCAATATCTAAACACCATAAACACTTTTTAATTTTAAATTTTTAACTTTTTCATCTAATTATTACTTAATCACTACAACTTGCCCAAACTTACAAACAAAACACAAAACACAATTATACTTTTTCAAATTCTAAAATAAAAATTATAGTAAAAAATTATATTCTAATAATATTTTAATTTTATAATATTTTTATTCAATTTTTCTCTCTTTTTCAAAAACCTCATAAAGCATATTAACTCAAATCATTTCACTTCTATTCACAAACTATTTTACTATTATTCACAAATCATCTCATTTAATATCATTATCCAAACAAGGCTTATTGTTCGTGTAAGCCATGCTAATTTGGAATGTTACACAAATATCCGTATAACAGAGTATAAAACCACAAAGAAAGGTTGAAGCTTTTGCATTATACAGATTTAGGGAGGTTTGGATAGTGAGTTAAGATAAGATGAGATGAGATGAAAGTTAAATAAAATATTGTTAAAATAAATATTTTTTTAATATTATTTTTATTTTAGAATTTGAAAAAGTTGAATTCTTTATTATATTTTGCGTAGAAATTTGAAAAAATTATAATGATTAGATGAAATAAGTTGAGAGGCTACTTGTATCCAAACATCACTTCACAAAAAGAAGAAAACAAATGCAAGATCTGAGGTGCAAAGGTGGAAATAAGAAGAATATGAAGACGCATCCTGATCTGGAAATCTCACAGTGCAGTAATTTATAATGGTGGGAGAAGTGGAGACAGAGAGCATTGGTTTCAGCAATCATATTCCAAACCAATCTTAACAATTTTCTTCGCAAGTTCCTTTTTCTTTTCTTTTTTAACTTCTTCTAATTTGGGGTTGGAAGAAAAATATGAGTTGTTATAAAATGAATTATGAGCTGGAAATAAAGAGAGATTAAAATGAGGATGAAGCACAGTGGTTGGCGGAGAAGAAGTTTTAAGGAAGACAGGCATTGCGTCATAAGGTGCTCCCTTGCTGAGAATACTTGTGAAATTCAAAATACAATTAGTAAACTGTAAAAAACGTGTGAGAAATAAGCACATCATGTCATCCTGTTGCATGACTGGCTTTCACTTCGATCTTTTCAAAATGTCTACTGATTTGATCTTCCTATAGATTTGATCATTTCAATTTTCTCTCTTTGGATTATTCATCAAAGTTTGAGCTCCCAAATCCAGATAATTTTCTGTCTTTCAAACAACAAACTCAGGCCATTATATTATTCAACGAAAACTGATGAGTTTGTTTTGGTTGGTATGCAGAAGAAGAAGAAGAAGAAGATGATGATGATGGAGAAGAGAAGAAGATGATGGAGCAGGAAGTGCTGGAGGCAGAGATTGTGTTACCGTCCCACCTCAGTTTCAAACGGATTCAAGTGGTGGAGGCTTTTTGGTTTGGTATGAGAAGTACCCAAAAAGCCAATCCAGAAGCAGGCACTGGAAACATCTCAAGCAGATCCTTCAGGCTGAGAATCACCAGAATTACCCTCCTGATGAACCCACTTGCAAGTTCTTGGAACCCTTTTACAATGTTGCTTAGATGCCAGAATTTCTCATTATGAATTACTAGAAAGAATGTTGAGAATGTTCTGAAGAGCAAGTAAAGTTGTGTGTTGCTTATTGTGTTTGCTTAGATGTGGCATCAAATGATTGGCCTACAAATTGGACATAACAAATAGTTTCCAATCATTTAATACCCCATAATATGATAGTGGGAGGATAATGATAAAATGAATGGCGGGTAGAATTACTCAAGAATAATTCGTAATTGTGTGAAGTCATCAAATGACTTCTACTCTGATTACAAGTTTTTATACAAGCTTCCTACACATCAAATTTAATGGCCCTACATACAATTACAATTATACACTATACATCTAAGGTGCACAAAAAACAATGGACGTCAAAGATTATTGAGCTTAGCTGTGATACTATTATATGCTATATGTCCAACCCATTTTCAATAACTAAAATCAAAATCAATCGAACCCAAATACAGAATATATTTCTAACAAGATATTCGGTATCAGACTGAATAATTACATCAACACTTACATTTGCTCTATTGTTTTGAGCGGGAAATCCCAAATCCAGAACTGTAATATTATACAGAAACGTACCAATTGGTCAAAACTGAATCAAAATTCAGAGACATCTTGATCACCATCGATGGGTTCTAACCTCCACTCACTCCCATAATAAGAATTAGGCAAACCCAACCAGAACTTGAAAGCCTCAGCTGCTCTCTTCCTCTCACTCCTCCTGTCCTGTCTCGCCTGTGATGCATGCTTACTAGTAAACATCCTTGAATGCATTTCCACATAGATTCTTGTATACTTGGTCTTATTTGGTGGTATCCCATACTCTTCCATGCAAGCCACAATTTCTAAGGCCTTCTTAAAAAAAGCGGCTCTCACACAGATATCAGCCAGGGTATCCAAGAGCCCCTCGTCTGGTTTCAATGGAGGGGGAGTAGATAAAGAATCAGAACTTTCTCCTTCCTTTTTCACTCTGCATCTCTCCTTCACTTCATTCCAAAGTAGAAGTGCCTCTCCTGGCTTTCTAGCCAATGCAATTCCATTTGCTAGACTGCCATAAGTAGCTACATTCGGGTGAAACCCGTTATCCTTCATCTTAGTAATTATTTTCTTTGCTTCTTCAATTAATCCCAGTCTACAATAGCCTTCAACCAACATATTCCAGGCAACTAAATCAGCCTTCACTCGAGCATCATTAAGCATCTCATCAAATACCTTGTTAGCAAGCTTTGGTTGACCTGACAAGGCAAAAGCTTTCATTAAAGTGGTATAACTAATCTTGGTGGGAGCAATTCCTCTAGCCCGCATCTCGTTAAAGAAAGAAAGAGCCCCTGCACTGTCATCAACAAGTATACAACCATCAATCAAGATGTTATAGGATATCACATCAGGCTCAATTCCTGAATCCTCAGTCATGTCCCTAAGCAGCTCCTTTGCCTTGTCTATCTTTAGTTGCTGGCAGAAACCCTTAAGCAGTATATTGTAGGTAATCCGATTTGCAGGTACACCAATTCTCGTCATTTCAGCCAGTACTTGACAAGCCCGATCCATCAACCCTGCCTTTACCATTGCAGAAACAACAGTTGTATATGTTACATGATCAGGATGACTAGCACTGTCATCCAGGCGCCGCATTGCCTCTAGCATTCGAACTATGTCAGTGACACGGCCAGCCTTCATGTAACCTTTCATTAGAGTCGTGTAAATTCTAGAATTAGGAGCATATGCTTCGGGCAATAGTGGCGGCTCATTGTTACTGGACTCAATAAAATTAGGAAGCAACTTCACAAACACGTCTCCATCCCCATCTTCTTCCTCTTGAGTCGACTCCCTGAGAACACTACAAAGATCTCTCCTACCTTCCCTCATTGCTTGAACCATTTTCTCGGCCGTTTCCAAATCACCAAAACCAACATAAGCCGCAACAAGCGAGTGCAATGTTGTTATGCACAACGGAATTTCCTTCTGAATAATTCTCTCCAATACAAATACTAGTAAACTCTTCCTATCGGCTCTTGCACATAGCTTAATGATAATGTTGTAAGTTAGTACATCAGGCTCAACACCAAACTCGGGCATTTCGTCAAATAACTGCAAGAACTTCTTAGTATTGCCAAGATTGGCACAAGCATTGAGCACAGCGTTGTAAGCAGCCGTGTCAGGCCGCGAGTTGGCAACTATGGTAGGGTCTGCGAATCGACGGATCCGCTTGGCGACCGCATTGAATAGCTTGAGGGCTTCTGTGGGGCCGTCATCGCCTGAAGCTGCGAGACGGCTTACTACAGCGCTCCACGCCTTAACGTGGGGAAGATAACCGGAGCGGAGCATGGACTTGACGATAGAGGTGGCATAGAGCGTGTGACCAGCCTTGGTGGCTGCAACGGCGAGGAGGCCTAGGGAATTGGCATCAAGGCGATGGAGCTGGCGCTCGTGGCGGAGGCGGGTGATGATGGATTGGGCACGCGTGAGGCCCAAGTGAGTGTTTAGATAGGACAATTGGGAGACCAAGCGGCTAAGGCAAGTGGGACTTGGGAGGTGAGTGGATTGGGTGTAAGCTATCCAAGCTTCCTCTGTTTTTCTTTGACGGAGGAGAGCTAGCAGTCTTTGGTCCAAGGAATTGCTGGGTGGTTCGGTGGTGGTGAGAGAGAGGTCTGTTGGGCTGGTGTGGTTTGTTGCAGCTGGCAATCCATATTGGCGGGAGGATTTGGGGATGGTGATGGTAATGGTGGAGGAGATAGCGAATGGAGGAGATGCCCAATGAAGAGAGAGAGTTTGGGTTAGTGGGAATGAGTTAGAAGTCGATGAAGGGGAGCTTGTGGATGAGGATGGGGATGGTGAGAGCCGCTGCGGAGAGGTAGCAGCGTTCATCTTATGCAGAGTTATGCCCTAAAACCTTGTTGAAAATATCTTCAGCAATCTGCGATGATCCAATAGCATATCTCTCATTCCATAAATCTTTCATCTTATACTGCAAAAGCAAGAGCAATTTTTCTTAGAAAAATAAATTAGTACACGTATGCATTGTGCTTGTCCGAGTCCAACGCATAACCCAAGTAAAATAAAGTCAGTTAACGTTAAGCAATAAAATATCACAAAACATTAGTATCATGTCAAAGTTGAAATCTAAAGTTTTTATTTTTATTTATTGTTGTGCAGTATAGTTTCATGGTTAAAATTTAAAGCACATCCATGGACAGAACAGTCAACATACTTCAACATCAACCTATAATTATCCAACAGGATCATGACCATTGCTGAAATCTAGGAAAATAAGCATATGCCTTGACTACCTAGGTCATATACAAATATATGGAATAAGGATCCAAGCATAGTTCAATGATATATCCTTATCTCAGACAACAAGACGTTGCACGTATCATCTATTCATCTAACTTACTTCCAAGTTAACCATGCACTAGTATGTTTTCCAACTCTTCAAGTACCATTTAATGCTTCTATCAAATTTTCAGATCTTCTGTATGATTCTCCAATAGCCAGAAATGAATCAATCACCCAGCTTTTCCTTGTCACAAAGTGCACTTGCAACTCTCTTCTTCCTTTAGCTAATTCAAGAAGCTAAACATGAAATATTTAAAAAGAAATGAGGCAACATTAAAATTCACAATAACAGTATTAAGGGCAGTTCTTTCTAGCATTCAGAACTTCCAATGGATTATTGGATGTATCAGACAACCTATATGTATAGCTTAAATATGGAGGCAGGACTCTCTCGCCATGTGAAGCCAGTTTAATTGCAATGGCTTCACATAGTAACTTAAAGATGTGTAGCTTAAATATGGAGGCAGGACTGCTGTAGAATTCTTTACATAATAACTTCCTGTTAACTGCATTCAAATTTGAAGATTTTTATTCTATCTTTGATAAATATAAAATAAGTCGCATCTAAAAGAGCAATAAGTAGACCTACCTACTGGCATCATGCACTTGATCATAAACACGCACAAACAAGAACTTTGAATCCATCCATAAAATTTACAAGCTATCATGTGTGCTGAAGATCCCTCTAGCAGTCGGGAAGAGCTCAAAAGCAAAGAAAATGCGTATAGAACAGAATTCGCACCTTCAGCCATGCCAAGATCATTCTCGATTTCTCGATGAGGCAATCGAGAGATGCATTCTGCTGCAACAGACACGAGAGAGACAGAGGGTGATTCAAACAGAGGGAGAGACGAAGTGGGAGAAGCCACCGTTGCTGGCTTCGGACTGGCACGGGAGGGTGACGACGGGGATGACCGGAGGGGACCCGAGCACGGCTGAGGTTGGAGATTTCGAACCCCTAACGGGTATGAGTTTCGAGACCGAGAGAGGGAGGGGATCGGTAAAGCATACCGGTGGCCTCGGTCGCGGCAACCGGGACGGTGACAAAAATAAAGGGAGAGGAGAGGAGAGAAAGAGAGTGAGAGAGAGGGAGAGAGAATCAGAGAGAAATGGGCCGAGAGAAATAGGAAAGAGATGGAGGCGGAGGAGCTTACCGGCTATGGACGGGCTACGGCGATCGTGCGTGGCGCGTTGGAGCGGTAGACAGCAGGGAGGCAGAGGGCGACGGGGAGAGAGGAGGGTGAGAAGCAGAGAGAGAGAACGGCTGAGAGAGAGATAACGGGGGGAAAGGGGAAGAAAAGAATGGGGGAAAAGGAAAGATATTTTCAATGGGGGCATAACTCTGGATATGCCAATGGGTTGGCAAACGAGAGGACAGAATCCATCCACTAAACTCTCTGACTCTATCCTTCCCTCGATATCTTCTCTATCTTCTTCCCCAGGAGACCATCCAGCCTTTCCCACCCGTTTTCACCCTCAAATGGACCGACCATGAACGGTGCTACCTCTCCGCAACAGCATCCTCATCCACAACCTCCTCTTCATCGACTTCTAATTCATTCCCACTGACCCAAACTCTCTCTTCACTGCACATCTCCAAAATTACTTCGGTCTCGTTTGGCAGGAAGAGTTGAAAGTTAGAAGTTAAAAATTAAAAATTAGAAATTGAAAGTCAAAAAAATATTTTATTTTTTAATATTATTTTTATTTTAACATGTATTATAATACTTAATTTAGTAGGTTGATGTAAGCTACTTAGTACAGTGAGATCCCATGTGTGACGTGTGGAACTATTAAGGCCCTTGAATCTTTATATCTAAATTTTGAGCCGTCGATTCTATACCGTAAAGTTAGGTTACACGATGCTCATGCCATTTTTCCTTGAGCCGTTTCATATTTTTCACTTTTTCTCACGGAGCCAAAAACCCTAGCCTTCTACGCTTACCTCTTATGCGATTTGCATGGAATCAAGGCTTGAAGCATTGATTCTTTATTCTTGAAGGCTTGCAGCCTTCAAGATTCAAGAACCTGAGAGGGCGAGAGTGATACCAACTACGACTGCAAGAAGTCCTAGTAGATGCAGCAAGCGATTGTATTTTCAAGGAGCCTTGAAGTGTTTGTATTTTCAAGGAGCCTTGATCGCAATCTCAATCTCAGAGATAGTAGTCGAACAGTGACAGATGGGTCATTAAATGCTAGCATTTATGACTCCTAACTAACTAAATCCCTGATCTCGTGGTTCATGCTTCTCTGGTT
>QEOT01008853.1:74940-112895 GCA_003123785.1 Pterocarya stenoptera | reverse complement strand
ATTTTTTTTTTTTTTTTTTTTTTTTTTGTAATGGTAGAATATGGTCTTTTGACTCTTTTCCTAAATTGATCTTGCTATTGTTTGCAAGTTACACTATATTATCTATCTCGAGCTTTATAATACTCATAGTGAAAATTTTGTGTAAAAAACCTTACGAAGAAAGAACCTACAAATATATGCTCGAAACAAAATCTCCGATCCACAGTGCCATGAGTTTAACTTAACCCTCCTCTTGATTCTATGTTTATATTTATTTACTATAGAATTTAAGTTTTTCATTTGCTTCTCTGAGTTCTCTTGGATTGTTTGTGTATATTGTTAAGTTTTTGGAGGAGCTTGTGTAGACTGTGTTTGTTTATAATGTCTGCACATAGAGCCGTAGAGGTGCTATGTTTCTTGCTTCAAGTATAGAATGGTGCTTTGTCTAACACATTTTGGTAATTTAATCAGATCCTATCTAGTTCTTTCTTCAAGTATGGAATGATGCTTTTTTTAGAATGTTTTGGTTGATTAATCTAATCGTAGTTAGTTCTATGTTTATGTTCTTGCTTCAAGTATGGAATGATGTTTTCTTTAACATGTTTTGGTTGGTTATAAATTATAATCTTCTATGTTTATAAAATTATAAATTATAATCCTTCATGTTTATAAATTATAATCTTAGATTCTGGAAGTGCCTTGCTTCTGGAAGCACATCAAACCATCAAGGCAATGCTGTATACTGAAACTGTTCAAGTCAAATTTGTTTAACTTTAACTTGTTTGACTTGATTAGTATCAAATGTATTAGCCTCGCTTCTAGAGGCACTTCGACTCATTGAGGCAAGGTTGTTTTGACAAGTATTGGGTCAAATTTATTCGACTTTAATTTGTAATTTAGTTTATTAATATAATCTGTCTTGTTCTATGTTTACAAATTATCTATTTTAGCAAATGGATGATCGTATGAATGAACTTGATCCAGTGAAGGAGTATGAAAATGAAAACTTCATTGGAATTAGCTTAGTAAAGCCCATAACTGATGGTGATAGAGACACTGCAAATATTGTGTCCCCTAATACAGTTGCTAATGAGGCCCAACTTAAATGCAAATGGTAGCCTATGAAAGAAAGAAGAGAAATAAGACTAGTATTGTATGGAAGAATTTTGTTGAAATTGAACGAGATGTTGCTAAACGGCCTCAATGCAAATGGTGTAAAACTTTGTTCAAAACATCTCAATTGAGTTCTATGACTACACTACATAAGCACTTGCTAACTTGTTTGTCATACATAGGATCTAAAAAAAAGAAAGTTTTAGCAGTTGAGTCTAAAGAGCTAGATGGTGGCTTTACTATGTCAAACTTTACCAATGAACATAATAGGGTCCAAGAGCTTGCCTCTCATATGATACTTAACCATAAATATCCATTCTCTTTTATTGAGGATATGATATTTAATAAGTTTATGGGTACAAACACTTTATATTGAGAAAAAATATTTCAAGCTACTACAAAGAAGGAATGCATGCGAACTTATGAGACTAAAAATACGAAATTAAAGGTTTTGCTTAAACCTATTAACAAAGTTCAGATCAAAACTTACATGTGAACTTCTTGTCAAAAACTTTCATATATAGTAGTGATATGTCATTTTATAGATACTAGCCCTACATAGCATCTTCAGAAGCATGTATTGAACTTTTATAATGTGTCACCTCCACATACTAGCCCTCTTATTGCCAATACTTTTCAAAAGTGTTTTCAAGATTGGGGAATTGAGAATAAAATTAGTGCAATTACTGTTGACAATGCAATTTCTAATAATGTTGCCATTAGGATATTAAAAGATCATTTTAGATTGAAGAAAACATTGTCTGTTGAAGGAAAATTGTTTCATTTACGTTGTTGTGTGCATATAACTAATTTACTTGTGCATTAGACTTGGGGAGATTAGAGAGATATTTGATTGTGTGAGAAATAGTATAAAATATATGGTAGCATCAGAGAGTAGGTTAAAACAATTTAGTGAAATTGCAAAACAGTTGCAATTGCCCTCAAAGAAATGGATTTTAGATGTGCCTACAAGATGGAACAACACATATTTAATGTTGGATGCTGAAATTCAATTAAAGGAAGTGTTTCCCAGATATGTTGATATAGATAGCAATTTTGAATGAATTCCAAGTGTTGAAGATTGGGGGCAAGTTGAAAATGTTTGTTAACTATTTGCTATTTTCAATGAAGTAATCAATATTGTATCCGAAAGTAATTACCCAACAATAAATATATTTCTTTTTTTAAGTATGTAGAATGAAGGACATCTTAGATAATAAGTCTAGAAATGAGAATGAGTACATGAAATCAATAGTAAGAAAACTGAGTGCTAAGTTTGAAAAATATTACAGGAGTATAATCTATTGATGGCATTTGCTACAGTATTAGACCTTAGATTCAAGATGGTGGTGATCCAGTTTTGTTTCCCTTTAATTTTTCAAGAGTCAGAAGCTCCCAAGAATGTTGAGCATATATCTCAAATGTTGCATGAGTTGTATGATGAGTATGTTAAAGAATACAATTCGAGTATTGAGGCACAAACAGAATAGGAAAATGCTCGAACAAATTTTTTCAATAGTTCCTCCAATGCTACGAAAAGCATGTAGACTAGACAATCAGTGTTTAAAATTTTTGTTAAAGGTGTTGATATAGTACAACCAATCAAATCAGAACTGGACAATTATTTAGAGGAGAGTATGTATAACTGTGATGAGGGTTCAGATGCAAGTTTCAATGCCCTGAAATGGTGGAAAGCAAATAGTCTCAAGTTTCAAATTTTGTCCAAATTGGTTCGAGATATATTGGCTATACCAATTACTACAATTAGTTCAAAATCAATATTCATCGCGTGTGGCAGAGTTATTGATCCTCATCGAGCTTCATTGTCAACTAAAAACTATACAAATGTTGTTATATGAGTCTTATTGGGCTAAAACATTATATGTGACAGTAAATGTTACATTTATTTTAATTTTAAGTTACTATTTTATTATCTTGTAAGACAGTTATTTACAGAAATGCTAACTAATGTTTTTTTGTCAATAGAATAATGTTCTATCAGAAACTCAGATTCTCTTACCATAGTCATAGAGATTCAGATTCAAGTACAACTAATATTTTGATAGTTTGTATTGTTTAATCTAATTGACAGTTTGTATTTGCTTTTGTATGTTTTAATAGTTTGGTGGATTAAAATGATTTTTTTGGATGCTATGCCAGTTGAGGTAATTTCTAACTCCTCACCATCCAGTTGATTAAATTTTGCGAATGGAAAATTAAATTTTACATTATTGTCAAACATCCATTGAAGATATTATTAAATTAAAAGTACTTGAGCAATCATGCAATGAATTAAAAATTAGATTAGTATTTTTTAGTGTATCAATGTATACATGTTGGTGTCATGGTGATTTTTTTCAACTTTGGTAACTTGCTGTCATGATGATTTTGGACAAGTTTGGTACCTTGTTGATCTAATGATTTTCTTCAAATTTGGTAACTTGTATCATGTTTATTTTGTTCAAGTTTGGTATATGTCATCACATTGCAAATACTTGCTATCACGTTGAAGTTTGTAAGCATCTTATCTGGTTCTAACTTCTACTACCTATTGGTTCATATACTTGATAGATTGTATGATGCTATATTGCTAATTGCTATAGTTGTCCTCTGATGCTATCTTAGTGATACTTATAAAAAAACTATGATGATCTCTCAATGAATATCAGTATCGGTTAGGTCTATGTAACACTGTATTCGGACTATATGAATTATGATAGACTCTCTTAATCTTAGTGAGATGTCTAGACTCTGATATTATATATGATGGTTTATTTTATTTCTCAGATTCCTTGTATCATGTTAGAGATATCAAATTGATTGTTGAGGTAAATTAAACTTTACATTTCTATCAAACAGTCATTGACAATATTATTAAGTTAAAAGTACTTGAGTAATCATGCAAGGGATTAAAAATTACCTTAATGTTTTTAGTGTATCAATGTATGTAGGTTGGTGTCAAGATGACTGAATCGGGGCACTTACTATTTGCTAACCATTTATGGCCCCATTCATGAAGACCAAGGACTTTACTGCACATTTTTTATTTTAAAGTTTAATGTACCCAGTTGCATAATTTTTTGTTTTAAATAGGCTAAAGGGTTTATCATACCATTATAAGCTAAGTTACTTTTTGAGTGGTCTTAAGGATAAAATTTGCCTTCTGGTAAGGATGTTCAGCCCACCCAACCTCCTTTCAACTTATAGTCTGGCTAAACTACAAGAAGAAAACCTGGGGTTAACAAAAACTTGCCAAAAACATTGCCTCTCATTCTATTTCCACTGAAACTTACCACACCAAACACTTTCCTAACCTACTTGAAAACTAGAAATACCGCACCAAAATCACCCTTCCTATCCACAAAATCAACCAAACCCAAATAAAAGATTGTAGAGATAAGGGCCTCTGTTACTATTGTAAGGCCAAGTGGGTGCCAGGCCATAAATGCCAGAAACCTAAGTTGTACCTTATAGAGGCGATCTATGATTCCTCATAGCCAGAGGAACCGAAAGGGGAAAGGGTTGGGGAGCAGCCTGAAGAAGTGTTGGATGTCATAAACTTAAGGCATCAACCTGAAATTTCCTCGCATGCAATCACTGGTTGTTTAACTCCTAAGACTATGAGGGTAAAGGGGAGGATTGGAGAATGTGTAGTAACCATACTCATCAATTCAGGCAGCACCCATAATTTTATTGGCCCAACCGTACTCAATAAGGCTAGATTGATGGTGAATGGGATTGAAAAGGTAGTGGTGAAAATTGCTAATGGTGAACACATTTCGAGTTAGGGAAAAATTGAACTCCTAAATCTGTCCATTCAGCACCTAAATTTCCTATCATGAGCTTATGTATTAATGCTTGCAGGATGTGATTTAGTCTTGGGAGTGATTTGGTTTCAAACCTTGGGATCCATTCTTTGGAATTTCAAGGATTTAACAATGCAGTTTGAGATAGAAGGGATACCAGTTTGTCTGAATGGGTTGTCCAACTCCAAGTTGATTGAGATGGGTGGGATACCTAAGAATAATTGTGGAGAAAATAATGGTGCTATTGCACCTGCTGGAAGCTGACAATAGTGACCTTGACACCCACCTTTCCTAAAATACCACTTTAAGGTTTTTTTTTTTTTTTTTCCTGAACCTCCAGGATTACCCCCAAAAAGACCCCAAGACCATGCCATTCCTTTGCTACCTAGAACCAAATCAATTTCAGTTCGACCCTATAGATACCTCTACTACCAAAAGGATGAAATCGAAAGAATTGTGAAGGAGCTCCTTTCCACTGAAGTAATTTAGCCTAGTCAAAGTCCCTACTTTTCACCAGTCCTTTTAGTGAGGAAGACTGATGGGACATAGCGTCTTTGTGTTGACTATAATGCCTTAAATAAGGCTACTGTGAATTATAAGTATCCCATTCCAGTTATGGAGGAACTCTTGGATGAATTGTGTGGCTCTAAAATATTTTCTAAACCGGACCTTAGGTCTGGTTATCATCAAATTAGAGTCAAAACTGAGGATGTACAGAAAACTACCTTTTGGACACATGAAGGACATTATGAAATTTTTGTCAAACTATTTGGCTTGACCAATGCACCCTCTACTTTTCAAAGCCTAATGAACCAGATTTTTAAACCCTACCTTCGAAAATTCATCCTAGTTCTTTTTTTTTTTTTTTTTTATGGCATCCTCATATATAGTAGATCAGAGAAAGATTTCTAAGTGCAAGTTTGGCAGTCCTGAAATATCCTACTTGGGTCATTTTATCTAAGCCTAAAGAGTTAAGGCAAACCTTGAAAAACTGAAAGCCATGTGGGAATAGCCCTAACCCACTTTTGTTAAATCCTTGCGAGGATTCCTAGGCTTGACAGGGTATTACATGAGGTTTATTAAGGGTTATGTAGGTGTGGTTGCCCCACTCACAGAATTAGTAAAAAAAAGATGCGTTTAAGTGGTCTGAGGTAGCAAAACAAGCTTTTGATGAAAATCTCAAGCAGGCTGTGGTGAAACCACCAATTCTGGCTCTGCCTAACTTTAATTTACCCTTTGAAATTGAATGTGATGCGTTTGGTAAGGCAGTGGGGGCTGTTCTTATGCAAAGAGGACATCCTAGTGCTTTTTACAGTCAAGCATTAAAAGGAATGGCCCTAGGAATGTCTACCTATGAAAATGAACTATGTGCATTGGTGTCAGCAGTGAAAAGGAATGTCTACATAATTTTTTGTTTTAAAGCATTTTTTGATTCACTTGTTCCATGTGGATGTTATTTAATGTACCATAACCATATATATTGAGGTCCTGGAGGCTTGAAAATGTAACTTTGTATTTTATTGTTAATTCCTTATATTTTCATGTATGTATTTATTTTATTTTGTTATAATTTATATTGAAAATAAAAAAATAATCACCAATCACAAGTCGAGCTTGAACTCAGCTCGTTAACAGACAGAACTTCAAGCCGAGCTCGAGTTTACATTACAAGTAGACGAGTCGAGCACAAATGAAATTTTGGGCTCAACTTATAAACGAGCTCGAGCCCAAACTCGCTAGTATTGTGAACGGGCTGAGCTCGTACATCACATGCACGCTTGAATTCGGCTCAAATACAGCCCTACTTCCATACAAGACATCATCATATCCCAAACTAAAACACCTAATCTGATTTTCATAATAAGAATCCTCAAAACACCGAAAGTACCGAAAACACTCATAAGTTTATAATTAGAAGTTGCGGAAATCCCCAACACATGCACATGCAAGAGACAAAAACAATAGGGCAAGCAAGACAAAATTTGATGGTTGAAATCAATTGTCGGCCACTACCATGCACTAGGACAACGTACGCCTGGCGTTGCATTTCTCATAGTCATGGTTAGAATCCATTAAACATCATTCACCATCGAGCCCATGTTCATGAGCATTAACCATTTAGTTTACAAATAAATTTTACTAAGAAATATTCTGTATCTGATTGTAAAATTCTTTTTACTCTAAAATACACCAAACTATTTTAATTATAAATCCTTTTTTTTTTTTATAAAATCTCTTTATTAGCCTTAACTTGATCTTTAACCATATACATTGTGGGATTCACCCTGTTTCCCATCAAACTGCACACAAAACAATGTACTAGGTTGTGTCCAAAGTTTTGCCCAACCCTTAAAAAGAGGACATCTTGGAGCTAGAAGAAAGCTAGCTAACTAACTAGGTAGCAACAGCCAACAGCTGATCTCTGGTTTTGACGAGAAATACTAATTTGCCGTCTAAAGTCTACCACTCAAGTGTACCGCTCGTCATTTTAATTTTTTTTACTTAATGATTAAGAAAGTAATTTTAAGTATATTGGTGTATCTTTTTATTTTTTAAAAATATTAAAATATATTAAAAAATATGAAAAAAAAATTTTAAAAGTTGAAAATAAACTAGCGGTACACTTGAGCGGTGCTACTCAAGCGGCTGAGTAGCACTGCTCTTGACATTTTGTGTCTATGTATGTATGTCTCATTGTGTCTGATGCAACCGATATCGGAGGGACGATCCCAACTAATTTCTTCGGTCCGTTTGATTTTACATATGGTCTCAACCTATTTATATCGTCTTATCTCAACATCCAAACACCATTCAAATACAAATACTTTTCAATTTTAAATTTTTAACTTTTTAAATTTTTCATCTAATTATTACCTAATCATTATAACTTTCTCAAACTTCCAAACAAAAAATAAAAAATAATTCAACTTTTTTAAATTCTAAAAATAAAAATTATATTAAAAATTATATTCTTAGAATATTTCAACTTTATAATATTTTTATTAAATTTTTTATCTCTCACTTTTTAAAATTTTATAAAATATTTTAACTTAAATTATTTTATTATTATTTATAAACTATCTTATTATTATTTTAAAAAAAAAATTCTCGTGTAACCAAAAGAGAACTTAAAATGATGTTCTCTCGACGCCTTAGCTCTAGATCTACAACAAGTAACATTGTATGTAGGCCCACAGCTTTCGAGACTTTTAAGGCTATTATCATTTGAGTTTTGCTATATGCAAACAAGTTTGCGTAACAATCTGCGTATCAATGCTGTTACCTTCATATTCTAAATTTAAATTAACATTGTTTTCAATAAAGTCTAATTTCTGACCAATCATATTGAATGTGTGAGCATATTAGTGCGCAAAATTGCTTATAACTAGATTTTTCCTTATCATTTACGCACAAACAATTTTTCCCCCACTAATGACATCAAAGCTTGTTAAATTCTTAATATATATATTTATATAATATGCATGGTGCTTATTCTTTTTCACCTGATTTTATATTTTTTTCTCAGGATTGAGAAAACACTGGATCGATTTAGATTAGGTGTGGATAGTGAGTTGAGATAAAAATTAAAAGTTGAATAAAATAATATTAGAATATTATTTTTTAATATTATTATTATTTTAAAATTTGAAAAAGTTGAATTGTTTATTATATTTTATGTGAGAATTTGTGAAAGTTGTAATAATGAGATGAGATGAGATGGGTTAAGAGTATTTCTCAATCTAAACTGAACCTTAAAGGGTCCGTTGGTGTCGGTCCAATAAAGTAAAGACATTAAGTTTTCGGTCCAGTCTTGGAGTACGAGTTTTCCAAACTAGATCGGACTTAATTTAATATATAATTTTTTAAATAATTTTATATATGATATTATAATTTTTTAAGTAGTTATATAAATTAAAAGAAAATAATTATATAATTTTCTTTTAATTAATTATAAGTAACTATTTAATTCTCTTCTAACCTAATTATTTATACTTAGATTATACAAAATTAAAGAATTTTAAGACAACGTATTAATTATTAAATATTGATAGTACACATACTATTAGCATTATTAATTTATTATACTTAATTAAAATACTTAATTAGTTAAATATATACTTAGTAGAGGTGGCAATATGTAATACAACCCCATGAATCTAAGATGAACACGACACGAAATTAGTAGGTTTGAGTTTGATGTTAATGGGTTCGGATCAAAACGGATTGAACCGTTAAGACACGATATATTAACGGGTTAATAACGAATCAATCCGCTTAACACGAAATCAACTTGTTTTTTACCTATTTAGCTTTTATTTCAAAATTTAAATTTTGTTACTGTTAAGTTGTAATATTGGTATTTCTCAATATGCTTATGTTTTATTGTTTTATTATTGGGATTGTAATTTTAGACCTATGCTCATATGTAATATTGGTTTGTAATTCTGGTTTTTTTATATGTTAAAATTTGAAAAATATTGATATATGTTTTTTAAGATATTGTGGATACTAATAAATATAGATTTTAACTTCTATGTGATATTATGTTAATCAGGCCTAATGAGTTATGCGTGTTAGTTCAACCCATTTACATGAAACGAGTTTAAATGGGTCGTGTTGTATTAATTTATTTCTAATTAATTATTAAACGAGTCAAAATGGATGACACGACATAACCCATTATTTATATAGGTTAGATTAGGGTTTAAAAGTTTAAAATGTTTAGCTTAACGGGTTCGGGTCGGGTTAACCTATATAGTCAGATATTCATAACTTGACACGACACGAACACGGCTCGAAACACGATTTGTCACCCTTAAATTACATAGTTAGACAACTTAGATTATATCTTTCACTTGGGTTTTTTTTTTTTTTTCATGTTATATAATTTTTTGTCAAAAATCTAAAAAAATAGTCCGAGTTACCTTGATAAGACCACCGGACCAAACCAAAGCAGTCCAATCTGGTCCAAAGTTCTTATTCATCCGATCTGATCTGGAATTTTGGGTGGATTGAAAAAATTGGTCCGTTCCAAAATTCTCCTCCAAGACCGGACTAGACCAATTACTAGGGCTGTAAATATAAACCGTTGAACCAGAGAATTGGCCCGGACCGATTGGTTCGGTTCGGTCTGGAACCGATTCTTTAATTTTAAAAACCGATCAGACACGGTCCGTCTCGATTTTATATTTTCCCGGATTGGATCAGTTCAAATATATATTTTTTAATTAATTAGTAATATTATATATAATATTTTTTATATTGTATATAATATATATAAAAATTACAATTATATATGAAATAATGTTATATAAAAATTTGAAAAATATTGATATATGTTTTTTAAGATATTGTGGATACTAATAAATATAGATTTTAACTTCTATGTGATATTATGTTAATCAGGTCTAATGAGTTATGCGTGTTAGTTCAACCCATTTACATGAAACGAGTTTAAATGGGTTGTGTTGTATTAATTTATTTCTAATTAATTATTAAACGAGTCAAAATGGATGACACGACATAACCCATTATTTATATAGGTTAGATTAGGGTTTAAAAGTTTAAAATGTTTAGCTTAACGGGTTCGGGTCGGGTTAACCTATATAGTCAGATATTCATGACTTGACACGACACGAACACGGCTCGAAACACGATTTGTCACCCTTAAATTACATAGTTAGACAACTTAGATTATATCTTTCACTTGGGTTTTTTTTTTTTTTATCATGTTATATAATTTTTTGTCAAAAATCTAAAAAAATAGTCCGAGTTACCTTGATAAGACCACCGGACCAAACCAAAGCAGTCCAATCTGGTCCAAAGTTCTTATTCGTTCGATCTGATCCGGAATTTTGGGTGGATTGAAAAAATTGGTCCGTTCCAAAATTCTCCTCCAAGACCGGACTAGACCAATTACTAGGGCTGTAAATATAAACCGTTGAACCAGAGAATTGGCCCGGACCGATTGGTTCGGTTCGGTTCGGTTTGGAACCGATTCTTTAATTTTAAAAACCGATCAGACACGGTCCGTCTCGATTTTATATTTTCCCGGATTGGATCAGTTCAAATATATATTTTTTAATTAATTAGTAATATTATATATAATATTTTTTATATTGTATATAATATATATAAAAATTACAATTATATATGAAATAATGTTATATAAAAATTTGAAAAATATTGATATATGTTTTTTAAGATATTGTGGATACTAATAAATATAGATTTTAACTTTTATGTGATATTATGTTAATCAGGTCTAATGAGTTATGCGTGTTAGTTCAACCCATTTACATGCAACGAGTTTAAATGGGTCATGTTGTATTAATTTATTTCTAATTAATTATTAAACGAGTCAAAATGGATGACACGACATAAACTATTATTTATATAGGTTAGATTAGGGTTTAAAAGTTTAAAATGTTTAGCTTAACGGGTTCGAGTCGGGTTAACCTATATAATCAGATATTCATGACTTGACACGACACGAACACGGCTCGAAACACGATTTGTCACCCTTAAATTACATAGTTAGACAACTTAGATTATATCTTTCACTTGGGTTTTTTTTTTTTTAATCATGTTATATAATTTTTTGTCAAAAATCTAAAAAAATAGTCCGAGTTACCTTGATAAGACCACCGGACCAAACCAAAGCAGTCCAATCTGGTCCAAAGTTCTTATTCGTCCGATCTGATCCGGAATTTTGGGTGGATTGAAAAAATTGGTCCGTTCCAAAATTCTCCTCCAAGACCGGACTAGACCAATTACTAGGGCTGTAAATATAACCCGTTGAACCAGAGAATTGGCCCGAACCGATTGGTTCGGTTCGGTTCGGTTTGGAACCGATTCTTTAATTTTAAAAACCGATCAGACACGATCCGTCTCGATTTTATATTTTCCCGGATTGGATCAGTTCAAATATATATTTTTTAATTAATTAGTAATATTATATATAATATTTTTTATATTGTATATAATATATATAAAAATTACAATTATATATGAAATAATGTTATATTATAATTTATAACATAAAATTTTCATTCATTTGATCATATTTTTTAAATATAAAATATATATATATATTAATTAGACTTTATTGCCTAATACTAATACTATATTTCTATTAGTAATCCACTTCACATTTAATAACACTTTGACATTCTAAACAAGTACTAAATACTATGTCTCACTTCACATTCTAAACAAGTTCTTATATATATTTTTCATATTTGTCTACCCCTTCTTCTTCTTCTTCATAATTTGTAGTTGATAGATGTTCCAGCCCTGTTACGGTACAATAAGGCTCAAGTGCAAGCCTAACGTTAGGTTTGGATAATGAGTTGAAATAAAAGTAAAAAATTGAATAAAATATTGTTAGAATATTATTTTTTAATATTATTATTGCTTTGAGATTTGAAAATTTTGAATTATTTATTATATTTTATATAAAAATTGTAATGATGAAATTGAATGAAGATAGATGTTCCATTGAAGATAGATATTTTTTTAATTTGTAGTAACACATTGAAGATAGATGTTCCAGCCCTGTTACTGTACAATAAGGCTCAAGTGCAAGTCTAACGTTAGGTTTGGATAAAAAGTTGAGATAAAAGTAAAAAAGTTAAATAAAATATTGTTAAAATATTATTTTTTAATATTATTATTGTTTTGAGATTTGAAAAAGTTGAATTATTATTATATTTTATGTGAAAATTGAAACGATGAAATGGAATGAGTTGAGATGAGTTGAGTTGAGAATGTTTCTCAATCCAAACTAAGCAATTGAAATGTTCATCCAAATAGTTTTTCTCATATCAATTGCTAGGTGTTCAGTAATCTTACTCCATTTTTTTTAATGACAAATTGGCACTTGATTAAAACTAGAAAACCGGACCGAACCGGGCCGAAACCAGTAAAATAAAAAATACTAGTTTATGAGGATCATAACCGGTACATAATAGTTTTTGAAAATGTAAAACTGGTATATATCGATTTAGTTTCAAAATTTGTCTAAAATCAGACTGGTTACACCCCTATCAATTACAACCCTAATAGCATTAATATATATATAGCATTAATATTTCAGTTCTTGAAATTAAGCATAACTTTGCTTAGACACGACGAAACACCAACGAAATATAAATTAGCTAGGGTGTGGGTGGACGACCGGTGGGAGGATAAGGTCAATTCAAAATTTTCAATTACTAAAATCATGTCACTCGTCTTTGTATTATATACTTGCACGTACACATACATACGAGAGAATAAAGTGCTCAGAATACGTAGATTAAATCATTCAAGTTATATTGTAACAAGAATGTGGCTGTTCAGATATTATCAAATATTTCATTGGTAAATATTATTTAAATACAAAATATTTTTAGTTTCAAATTTTTAATTTTTTCATTTAATCATTTCAACTTTCTCAAACTCTCAAACAAAACTCAAAAGGCAATACAACTTTTTCAAATTTTAAAACAAAAATTATATTAAATAATTCTAATCAAACAAAATTTTAACATTATAACAATTTTATTTAACTTTTTCTCTCTATTTTTTCAAAACTCAATAAAATATTTTAACTCAAATTATTTAACAATTATTCACAGATATTTCATAATATTCCAAGTATCCAAATGAGTCGTTAGTGTAAAGCCTATGTACTCGACCAATAGTATCCATATAGCCATATGATCTAGCAAGCAATAATATGACTATTTTGATCCAAAATGTGCTTGCATTGGATTAGGCATAGAATAGTAACGATGTATTATAGCTACAGTACCATTACATAATGTTACTGTAGCTTTAGGCAACCTTGTTTTATTTTATTGTTTTTTTCACTCTTATGGCTTACGAAAATGTATATTTAAATATAAATACTACTTTCCTTGTATAGTTAGGAATTATGAAAATAAAAATATATTTAAAAAAATTCATTAATAAAGTAGATAAAAATGAATAATAATAATATTTTATTTTTATTGAAAGTGAAATGACTAATCCAAATTTTACATTTGAGCTGCCGGTACACAAAATGCAAAAAGTGACATATTGTAACACCAATTTTTTTGTAAACAAAGTCCCACCAAATTAAAATTTATTAAAAGGAAAAATCTAAAACCTTAAAATATAAACCCTAAAAACTTCTATAAATCCTAATACTAATTATTCTTTAAATAGAAAAATACTATATATCAATCATTATTTACTCTCACACCTCACATCGATAAACTTTTTATAAAATGTAAAGATATTTTTCATAGAATATAAAATTTGAATCGATAAATAATAGCTAATTAAAAAAAAAAATTCTTTTAAACAACTTCCTGCTACTATTCCAACCATCACTTGTGAATCTGTGATGGTGACTGCCATCTCGAGAAACGAGCACCGGAAGTGGTTCCATGCCACCGTATGTCTCTTTCTTTCTATTTTTGTCTTTTTAAGTTTTATATATTTGTAACTCTAAGTTTTTAATTTAGTATGGTTGAGTTTATTGTACCCTTTGGTTTGGTTTGTTTTCATTAGGGGTGTAAGTTTGGATCGAACAATTGGAAAATCAGTTCAAACTGGATCGGACTAGTTGGATCGATTTTCCAATTTTTCAACCTAGAATCGGTTTTTTACTTGCACAAATCGGCTGAATCCGATCTGATTCCTATTCCTTCGTTTTTGGGATTGGACTTATTGAAGAAAAAATAAATAAAAAATAAAATTATATATATAAGTTTTATACAAAATATTTTTTATATATAAGTTTTATATATAATATATAAAAAGAAAGAAAAGCACTCAAATATTATTATTAAATTTTGATAAGTACATAGGATATTAGTAGTTATACTAAGAGCGGTGCTACTCCCACCGCTGGGAGCTACCGCTCCCTCTACCGTTAGTGTAAATTTATGTATTTCTTTTTTTTTTTGTATTTTTTTACATCTATTTTTTTAATACATTTAAATATTTTTTAAAAAATAAAAAAATTAATAATATTATTAAAAAACACTTACTTAATCATTAAGTAAAAAAATAATAATAAAAAAAATTAAAAAGTCAGGGTGGTAAAAATCAGTGGTAAGAGTAGTATTTTTCTTATACTAATATAGACTATAGTTATTCTTATACTAATATAGTTATACTAAATCACTTTAACTAATATTAACATATAACTAATACTAATTGTCTAATATAGACTATAGTTATAGTTATAGTAATATAGTAATACTGAATCACTATAACTAATACTAATATAGTATTTGGCTTTAGTAAAGTAGACTTTTTTTTAGTAAAGTAGATTTTTTTAATAAAAGTATAAAACATATTTTCTTAAAGAAATTACTTTTTTAAACTGATTTTTAATGACAAACTGTCAAACTTACATTTTAAAAAAACTGAAAAATCGGACTGGAAACCAGAAGTACCAATTTATGAGGGTAACCGGTATGTAATTGATTTTGGAAAATGTAAAATCGGTACATACCGGTTCGATCCTAAATTTTATCCAAAATAAGATCAGACTGAACCCGTTACACCCCTAATTTTCGTAAATAAAATGAATTGAGATAAAAGTTAAAATTTAAATAAAATATTGTTAAAATATATTTTTTTAATTTTAATTTTGTTTTGAGATTTAAAAAATTGAATTGTTTATTTTATTTTATGTTGAAATTTAAAAAAATTATAATAATTAGATGAGATAAGATAAGATGAATTGAGAAATTTTATAAAAGTGAGCGAGTAATTAATCGAAAGCTAATGTGTTGGAGAGAACTCTCTAATATTGAGGGTGCAAAGGACTGCCTTGCACCAAATCTTGATTGAAGTCTTTTGTTTTCAACGATACTCTCCCTCTCCTTATCCGGGGGCCCAAATTAACTCCCCTTATGACTTATATTCTAACTCAATAAATAATTACACAAAACAAAAAACTTGGTAACATAAAATAATAAAAGAAATAAACTCATTTTAAAAAAAAAAAAAGTAAAATAGAAACTTACAAAAATCGATTTTAAAAAAAGTCCTAAAGTTCAACCGTAGTTTTGAAATTCCAAAGTTATTATGCAACTCTATAATATTTTTATTTTATGGAGTGTGAAGCTATGGCACGAGCGTAACATAGTTTTTGTTTGTTGGGGGTAATGTCAACCATATATTGGGATTTAAATAAATAGAGGTGACGCGTGAAGAAGTGATGGAATGATGCGTTTAAGATGATTAAGTACATCATGCTATCCATATTGGACCATATAAGTGATATATGTATAGATGTAACATTAATCCAAATAGATGTTAGAGTTTATTAGAAGATCTACCCAAGAAGAAAGATTTTAAATCAATTGAAGAATACAATTTAAAGTGGCAATAAAAGATCCCAGCTATCCAAGGGTTCTATCCACCCTTGTGGTAGTCACCAGAGTTGCCTTTGTTTCTTTTTTGTCAATTTTTATAGTTTTAGAAATTATTTTTTTGTTACAAAACTTCATTTTTCAATATTTTTAAAGGATTTTGGTTTTTTTATAAATTAATATTGACACGTGGCAACTTATTATTGGGCCATGCGTTTTCCGTTGATAATGATGGAAGAAAAATCTAAAGGAGGAGCCTATTTTTAAATAGCTCATACCATATCATGTTATTTTAAAAAAAAATTGTGCAAAAACTTCTTACTATAGCACAAAGAGTGTGTCTCAAAGCCTCTGGAGATTGAAAGAGTCTGTCGTGTTGGGGAAGATACTAAAAAGAGGATCGAGCTAGGTGAAGGGCTTATTGAAAGGGCTTATTCTACCGTTAGGCCTCCAATTTGGTGGATAGAGCTTCAAGTGGGCTGCAGAACAAATACCAGTTTAGTTAATAGTTTACTTAAATAATGGTTTTGTGGCCCAGGCCCAAAACATTGTCATATGTTATTATTTGATTTCTACTCTTTCCTATTTTACTAAAGACATGTCCGACACTAGAAGATTCTCAGATAGAATATTCTGTAAAATTCTTATAGTTTGCTACTACGTCCTGACTATATGGTCTAGACAAGGATGAGAATGAAATATAGAATATTGAATGCCAACGATAGGTTTGGGGGATGAGATGAGAATTTTATATTTTGTTTTAAAGTTTAAAATATTATTTTTTTAGTTTTGAGATTTGAAAAAATTGAATTGGAATTTAAAAAAGTTATATTGAGATTTGAAAAAGTTGAATTGTTTATTATATTTTGTATAGAGATTTGAAAAATATGTAATGACGAGATGAAAATTTTGTATGAAATCTAACTTCCAAACCTATTCTAAAACTTCCTCTCAATCTTTCCCTACTCTAGACGTACTAACTCCCCCAAGGTGAGCCTATGCCTTCTTCCTTCCTTCCTTGTGCTTGTTATAGAAGTGGTATCAGAGATACGCTCATCCCCCCACCTTTAAAAGTGTACTAATGGTGGATCGTACTTGAATTTTCCAGCTGCAAGAGGGCCGTAACTCATTGAAAAATACCTTAAGAGTCTCAATTTAGGAGCCTGGACACAGAGATGTTGGCTTTAAAATGACAACTAACCACCTCACCCTTGATTTGCAGAAGAAGAACCAGGAGAGGGTAGAGTCTTCTCACAACTCTAAGAACCAGGAGAGGGTAGAGTCTTCCCACGACTCTGGAGGGCTGCAGGATCTGGCGTTAGTGTAGATGGGAGAGGTACAGACTCATGCCTTAAGGCTGGACTTTCCAATCTTCACTGGCAGGGATCCCACTGGCTGGTTGTATAAGGTACAACAGTTTTTCCAATTCCATAACACCCTGCCACAAAACAAACTAAGATTAGCTTCTTTTCACATGGAGAGTAAGGCCCTAGTTTGGTTTCAAGATTTAGGTTAGGTTTGGATGTTGAGATAAGATGAGAATTTCTGAAAATTTTGTGAATAGTATTAAGATGAAAGTTTAAAATATTATTTTTTAATATTATTATTGTTTTGGAATTTGAAAAAGTTGAATTGTTTATTATATTTTATATGAAAATTTGAAAAAGATGTAATGATGAGATGAGATAGAGATGAGATGAGATTTTTCATATTTGCCCCCAAACATAACCTTAGAGGAGATTGGCCAATTAACTGATTGGGATCATCTTGTCAAGGCATTGCTTGTTAGATTTGAGCCTAATTACTATGATGAACCCATGGAGGCCATGACTAGGTTGCGCCAAACAAGGTCTGTTGAAGACTACAAGGCCAATTTCGAGTCTCTTTCAAATAGGCTAAGGGATTTATCAGACCATTATAAGCTAAGTTACTTTTTGAGTGGTCTTAAGGATGAAATTTGCCTTCTAGTAAGGATGTTCAGCCCACCCAACCTCCTCTCAACTTATAGCTTGGCTAAACTACAAGAAGAAAACCTAGGGGTTAACAAAAACTTGCCAAAAACCTTACCTCTCATTCCATTTCCATTGAAACTTACCACACCAAACACTTCCCTAACCTACCTGAAAACTAGAAATACCGCACCAAAATCACCCTTCCTATCCACAAAATCAACCAAACCCAGATAAAAGATTGTAGAGGTAAGGGCCTCTGTTATTATTGTGAGGCCAATTGGGTGCCAAGCCATAAATGCTAGAAACCTAAGTTGTACCTTATAGAGGCGATTTATGATTCCTCATAGCCAGAGGAACCGAAAGGGGAAGGGTTGGGAAGCAGCCTAAAGAAGTGTTGGATGTCATAAACCTAAGGCATCAACCTGAAATTTCCTCGCATGCAATCACTGGCTGTTTAAATCCTAAGACTATGAGGGTAAAGGGGAGGATTGGAGAATGTGTAGTAACCATACTCATCAATTCAGGCAGCACCCATAATTTTATTGGCCCAACCGTACTCAATAAGGCTAGATTGATGGTGAATGGGACTGAAAAGGTAGTGGTGAAAATTGCTAATGCTGAACACATTTCGAGTTAGGGAAAAATTGAACCCCTAAATCTCTCCATTCAGCACCTAAATTTCCTATCATGAGCTTATGTATTAATGCTTGCAGGATGTGATTTAGTCTTGGGAGTGATTTGGTTCCAAACCTTGGGATCCATTCTTTGGAATTTCAAGGATTTAACAATGCAGTTTGAGATGGAAGGGATACCAGTTTGTCTGAATGGGTTGTCCAGCTTCAAGTTGATTGAGATGAGTGGGATACCTAAGACTAATTGTGGAGAAAATAATGGTGTTATTGCACCTGCTGGAAGCTAACAATAGTGACCTTGACACCCCATCTTTCCTAAACTACCTCTTAAACAAGGTTTTTTTTTTTTTTTTTGAACCTCCAGGATTACCCCCAAAAAGACCCCAAGACCATGTCATTCCTTTGCTACCTGGAACCAAACCAATTTCAGTCTGACCCTATAGATATCTCTACTACCAAAAGGATGAAATCGAAAGAATTGTGAAGTAGCTCCTTTCCACTGAAGTAATTTAGCCTAGTCAAGTCCCTACTTTTCACTAGTCCTTTTAGTGAAGAAGGCTGATGGGACATGGCGTCTTTGTGTTGACTACTGTGAATGATAAGTATCCCATTCCAGTTATGGAGGAACTCTTGGATGAATTGTGTGGCTCTAAAATATTTTCTAAACCGGATCTTAGGAATAGTTATCATCAAGTTAGAGTCAAAACTGAGGATGTACAAAAAACTACCTTCTGGACACATGAAGGATATTATGAATTTTTTGTCAAACTATTTGGCTTGACCAATGCACCCTCTACTTTCCAAAGCCTAATGAACCAGATTTTTAAACCCTACCTTCGAAAATTCATCCTAGTTTTTTTTTTTATGGCATCCTCATATATAGTAGATCAGAGAAATAGCATGTATCACACCTCAAAACGGCACTGGAAACACTCAGGTAACATCAGCTCTATGCCAAAATTTCTAAGTGCAAGTTTGGCAGTCCTGAAATATCCTACTTGGGTCATTTTATCTAAGCCTAAGGAGTTAAGGCAAACCTTGAAAAACTGAGAGCCATGTGGGAATAGCCCTAACCCACTTTTGTTAAATCCTTGCGAGGATTCCTAGGCTTGACAGGGTATTACATGAGGTTTATTAAAGGTTATGTAGGTGTGGCTGCCCCACTCACAGAATTAGTAAAAAAAAATATGCGTTTAAGTGGTCTGAGGTAGCAGAACAGGCTTTTGATGAAAATGTCAAGCAGGCTGTGGTGAAACCAACAATTCTGGCTTTGCCTGACTTTAATTTACCCTTTGAAATTGAATGTGATGCGTCTGGTAAGGCAGTGGGGGCTGTTCTTATGCAAAGAGAACATCCTATTGCTTTTTACAGTCAAGCATTAAAAGGAAGGGCCCTAGGAATGTCTACTTATGAAAAGGAACTGTTTGCACTGGTGTCAGCAGTGAAAAAAGGTGGAGATCACCCAACCTCCTGGGGCAGGTCATTTACAATGAAAACAAATCATCAAAGCCAGAAGTTTTTATTGGACCAGAAAATTGGAACCACCATGTAACAAAAGTGGGTTAGTAAACTAATGGGTTATGATTTTGTAGTTAAGTACAAAAAGGGGTCTGATAATAGAGTAGCATATGCTCTTTCGAGGAGGAAGGAGGAACGAGAACCTTCTAACACACTAGTTATGATTTATGTCTCTACTCTTGAGTTGCTAGATGAAATAAAAGGGTATTACAAAGAGCATGCAGTGGCCCTGCAGTTGCTGGAGCAAGTGGCAAAGGGTGTTGCTAGCCCTAAATATTCAGTGAGGGAGGGCTGCCTATACTTCAAGAACATGTTGTATGTACCTAGAAATTCTAATCTCAGACTTAAACTCCTTCAGTTATTGCATAGTAGCCCTACTGGAGGTCACTCAGGTGCTGATAAGATTTTCAGTAGAGTCACCAAAGATTTTTACTAACCTAACCTTAAAGTTAAGGTATGAAATTTTGTAAAAGGATGTGATGTGTGTCAGAGGTTCAAACCTGAAAATTCCCTACCAGGAGGCCTCCTACAGCCCCGAGTCCCGACCCATCCCTTTAAAACCTTGGACCCATATCACCATGGACTTTATAGAAGGCCTTCCCAACTCCTACTCCTACAACTGTCTTTGGATTCTAGTGGACCGTTTAACCAAATACAGTACTTCACTCCTCTATCTCAACCCTATACAGCTTCCTCACTAGCCCATTCCTTCCTCAAGAACATATTCAAATACCATGGCATGCCAAATTCTATTGTATTGGACCGAGATAAAAGTTTTACAAGCAGATTTTGGACTAAATTGTTCAAGCAACAAGGAGTTGAACTAGCATTCAATACTGCATACCACCTGTAGACTGATGGGTAGTCTAAAGCAGTAAATAAGACTCTAGAGAACTACTTACACGACTTTGTGGGGGAGAGGCCAAAGGACTAGGCCTTAAGGATCCCCTTTGCAGAGTGGTGGTACAATACCACTACCTATTCCTCTACAGGGTTAACCCCTTTCGAGTTCCTATGAGGGTACCCCCCCTTTCCCCGACTTTTGAATTACTCACCTGGTTCCTTATAGGTTGAGGTAGTGAATGTCTCTCTTCGTTCCCGTGAGCAAATTTAGCAACTTTTGAAACATAATTTGCACAAGGCACAAAACAGAATGAAGAAGTACTTTGATCAAAAAAGGAAAAAAAAACGAGTTTATTGTGGGGGATTTTGTATACCTGAGAATCCAACCATTTAGGCAACACTCGATGGCACAGCGCTGAAATACCAAGCTTGCCCTGAGGTTTTATGGGTCATTTCGAGTCGAAGAGAGAATCGGCGTCGTGGCTTACCGTTTGCAACTTCTTAAGACTTCCCTCATCCACCTCGTATTTCATGTGTCGTTGCTCAAGAAAAACTTGGTCAGTCTGTTGTACTCGTGCCTCAGCTGAGTACAACATACATCTGCCCACACCTTATGGGCTAGGTGTTCTGAACTGGAGGGCATTGTCACGAGGCGTCTAGAGATCGAAGGAGTCTGTCGTGTTGGGGAAGATAATCAGAAGAGGACCGAGCCAGGTGAAGGGCTTATTGAAAGGGCTAATGTTGGGCTTATTCTACCGCCAGGCCTCCAAGTGGGCCGTAGGCAAGTACCAGTTTAGTTACTAGTTTACCTAAATAATGGGCTTAGGGCCCAGGCCCAAAACATTGTCATCTGTTGTTATTTGATTTATGTTATTTCCTATTTTATCAAAGACACGTCAGACATTTAGCCAATAGATTCAAAAGCTAGAAACAATTGAACTTGACTAGCCAATAAATTCCACTACATATTTTTTCTACGTAGTTTTAGACATTTAGAAAAGTAAATGTAAATATATTTTCCTTCTAAATCTGTATAGAAGATTCCATCTTTACATTCTTGACATATCAAATTTTGATTATTAAGAAAATTTAACTTTAGAGAAGTTCTTCAAGCTGTACGCGGTTTAAAATCGAGATTTACACCATCTAGAGCACTCGCATTGAATTATCTAAAGAGTTGGCCGAATTTGACTGATGATGGTCACTCTTTGGACTTTGGCTAACCTATATACCTTACTCTTCACATTGGAGTAGCTTTTTTTTGCATTAATTTTTTTCTTTTATGATTTTTTATCTTTGCTAACGGGTGTCAAGAGCAATCCAAGAACTAGAGTTCTTTCAACCCTTTCGCCATCCACTTCTTGCTCCAAAAAAATAAATAAATGAAGAAGAATTCAATAATTGAAAAAGAAGCAACTAACTGCTAGATTTATTTTGTTGGTAGCAACGGAGACAAACGATGAATGGGAAAAAAAGAAAGAAGGAGATGAAGATAAAGATGGGAGGTTCTCCATCTGTGTGGTGAGGGCGAAAGAGTGAAGAAAACAAAGGAAGAAAAAAAGAAGAGAAAACAATAGAGATGAAATGGATGAGAAAAATATAAAAGGGGCTCTGCATATATGGAGGCGACATAGTTGTTAAAAAAAAAAGATAAAGAAGGGGTTTGTGCGTATATGCAAGAGAAGAATGCAAAAGCATTGGCTCTGTACTCAAAGAATGCATTTTACTTATGTTGTTGTGAGTCTTTTGAAGTTTCTCTCTTGGTTCTCGAAAGTTCTTGAAATTGTGTTGAACATATATGGGGCAACGACGAGGGAGAGGAGGAGGGTTTCGGAACAAGGACTTGTAGCAGGCGAGAGGGAGAGAGATCAAATAAGGTAGGAAATGAATATGACGGAAAAAAAAAATCATATGTGGTGAGAGAAAAATAATAATAAAATATAACTTGATTGAGCTACAATAATTCTCTGATGAATAACTGTAGTTCAAAGTCTGGACGACAGAAGGATTGCTAAGCCAAAGCAGGTCATTTTCATGTCATCCTAGTCATTTTATGGGTTGCATAATATATAGCTAAGCCAATGTAAGAGCACTGGCATTGGTCTCAGTAAAATGAAGAAATCTCTAAATTTGAATGGACTGGGAGTTAAAACCCTGGCATTGGATTCGATAAAGATCAAAACTCAAACTTTGAGTTACATGAAATTTATTTTCATCTTCATATTTGAAGACTCGTATCATTTTTCTAGACAAGAAGCTCTGTCTTCTCTCTAGAAAGAAAACAATCCCGCCAAGTGCTGTCGTCGGAGAGGAAAGAGTGAGTCTCGGCTCCACCTTCCACTCCATTTCCTTGTCTTTTTCCTCTACATTTCCACTACCTATTTGTGAATATGCTTTTATAATAGTGTTTTTTCCGCTGGCACGGATTTTCTCAAATCTGCTGCACTTCGGCCATGAACAGTCGACACGTGCCCCACCACGATGTTCCCCTTCTGTCGATCTATTGGGACGACGTAGAACCACGCCCAGATTGTCGACACATGGCCTTTACGCGCGGGTTGTTTCCGCACGTGGTCTTCACACGCAACCGCGCTCCGACAACTCTGCTTGCTACATGCGCCGGACCAGTAGACTCCCCACCTTCCTATCCTTCAGAGCGGTCAGCCGCCTCCTCCATTCCACCGGCGCGTGGTCCTCACGCACCACTCCAGAGGCGTGAGTTGTAGATCCTCTGCTGCAGATCTGCTCTTCCCTTGCTGGTCTATCTAGGTCATTGCTTTCCTTAATCGGTGATCCGGTGAGAGAGACTAAGAACCTCACCAACAAATACCTCAAAATTTTCAACTACAGTGCAGCCACTTGCACTACTTCTAGCAGTGGCTTACTTTCAAAACATCTTTCAAAATGGTTCCCTTTTAGTAGGGACAGGGTAGAGACCAAGAAATTGGTCTCAGAACCCTTTTTTTTTTTCTTTTTTCTCATCACATTTGTACTGTGTTTGTTGTTTTAGAGTATCTTGTTGGGGAACCCCACCCCTTTTAACATGTATCATCTTTTATTTTAATGAAGTTTGCTTGCTTTGAAAAAAAAAAAAAGACTCACTATTCATAAGTCTATCACATTATTTTATTACAAAATACAACAGACTACTAGTTTGGATTTGAAAATTAGTTTGTGAAATGTGTTTGTTCGGTAATTGGTTGAGAAAAAAAAATTAGTTGGGAAACAATAATTTAAGTATCAAATTAAATTATTAATGTACATATGGTTAGTGTAATTGTAAAATATGAAAAAATAATAAAAATATTATTATTAAAGAAAATATTATATTATTATTCTGATGAATCCAATGACTAATCCAATTAGGGATTATGGATAAAAAGCTTTTGAATTTATAGAAAATATGCATTTTTCATCAAATTTTAAATATGACTTTGATGAAGCCAATGCTAATGCTCTTATGCTCCAATGGAACACAATTGCCTCAAGTGTCTAATTTTGTCACGGTAAATACAAATGCAATGGATCAAATAGAAAGTAGTGTCAAGCCGGTGGTCAAACTTTCTCTCTCCTTAAGCTCCCTCTCCTTAAAAGGCTTGTTGTTAAGGGATGCTTGCATAATTAAATGAGATGAGAATTTTGTGAATAATAAGAAAATAATTTATAAATATTAGTAAGATAATTTAAGTTAAATATTTATTGAGTTTTAGGAAATAAGAGAAAAAAATGAATAAAAAAATTATAAATTTAAAAATATTTTTAGAATATAATTTTTATTTTGGATTTAAAAAGGTTAGAGCATTTTGGATCGTTCTTGTAAGCTTTCACTTGGAATTGATGATAGTAGCTATGTGATTTACCACACAATTTCAAGAGCTCGGCAGAATGTTCCTCCACAATTGGATTGTAATCACTCTGAATTACAAGAGGCAACTTTTAACTTACTTTCATTTTTTTTTTTTTGGCCCTGAATGCTTGCAAATTAGACCATCTTTCAAGACAAAGAGTGTGAATTAAAGTGCTAACGTGGATAGGGCGTTTTTTTTTTCTCTCGACTTTGAGGCATCCAAGGGCTTTCGTGGATGGCGCTAGGCGCCAGCCCTGTGCCTCCGTTGGATGGTTTTGGGAGGGAAATGGAGGTTCTAAGTCGGTCTACAGAACAACAAGTGACTAATACGAAATGGGAAGGATTTAACAAAATCCTCAAAGAGGCATTTTGCCAATGTGGTGGGATCAAATCCTCAGTTGCCGAACGTTAACATACCACATCGTGATCCAAAATTTCAAAATGATGAAATGTTTTGTATTCTAATAAGCGGAAGTGTAGTTAACGTCTGAGCCGTTTCGTTTCTCTGTAGTTTTGAAATTCTTACGTCGACGACCTTCGCTTAATCATATTCAGGGCTTTATAATAATCGATGGGGGCTGAAAGCAATACCAGTTATTGGTCAATTGAGAAACCCACGTAATGTGTTGGTGCAGATGGCTAAGGAAGATGATTTTATCTCTGTGATGGCGAGAGGAAATTCTAAAATCCTTGGCATGCCTTTTTGAGTTTTTCACTGGATTCCGAATTATGTGGAAGATGAGGATTCGCCTTGGGTTCCGATGTGGATGAATTTGCCGGGCTTACCTCTGAATTATTTTTAGGAATCAATGTTGCGTAGTATTGGCGATGGCTTTGGTAAATATTTGAAGCGGGATAACACTACGACTTGTGTTTTTCGGCCGGAGGCGGCTCAAATTTGTGTGGAGGTAAATATTTCTACTCCTTTGAGGCATTCTTTTTGGTTGGGTCCTCCACATAGGAGTTCTAATCATTTTCAGGAAGTCTTTTATGAGGTGGTGCCGAGTTATTATGGCTCTTGTCGCAAACAAGGCCACACGAAACTCAAATGCAAATGAGGTCGTAATATTAAGCAGCAAATTAATGAAGCGCCATGAGGTGGTAATAAGAAATCGGGAAAACTAACATGGAAAGAGATCGATAAGGAGAGAAAGGAACAGAAGCCTATTGCGTAGGTAGAGATTGGGGAGGCGTCAAGGTCTCGGCGTTAGGAAACTTTGGAGAGCATCCAGCTCATAAAAATGCACAATCTGGTAGATCGGCTACAATTTTATTTATCTCACAGTTGGGAGTGGTACATGAGAATTGTGAGACTGTCATTAGAGAAGGTGATCTGGTTGTGTCCTCGATGGCTAGCCCTGAGATGCATATATCTGATGTGTGCAATTCGAGCACATCTGTGAATCACCTGCAGCAAAAGGATGAGAAAGAAGGTGTGATGGATGATTTCTCACATACCCAGACGCCTGCAGTAAATTCAGAAAAATGGTGTGATATGGCTGAAAAGGTTTCAGAGGAAGAGGCATCGCAGACAATGGCTAATTCTATTCCTAGGAGCTTGCTGAGGGTGGTTGATAAGGCCTTGGAGTTTGAGTTAGGTGGGTTGGGAAGGGAAGATGTTTTTTGCAATTAAGGATATTATTAAGGAGGATGCTCTGTGCCGGGTGGTTTCTGATGGGGAACAAGAAGGTGAGTTGAATAAGTTGGCTGCAAAAATTTTTGCTTTTAATCCAGAGATGCATGTTCCTTTGAAAAAGGTAAAAGGGTAAGAAAAGAGAAGTCTATCGTTGTCTTAGAGCGTCGTACACGTTCCAAAAAATTTATTTGATTTTTTTATGTCTATACTCATATGGAATATTAGGGGGATTCTTTCATCAAAACATAGGCTTCGGCGTACTTTGAATAAAAGTCGCCCATTGGTGTGCAATTCGAGCACATCTGTGAATCACCGGCAGCAAAAGGATGAGAAAGAAGGTGTGATGGATGATTTCTCACATACCCAGACGCCTGCAGTAAATTCAGATAAATGGTGTGATATGGCTGAAGAGGTTTCAGAGGAAAAGGCATCGCAGACAATGGTTAATTCTATTCCTAGGAGCTTGCTGAGGGTGGTTGATAAGGCCTTGGAGTTTGAGTTAGGTGGGTTGGGAAGGGAAGATGTTTTTTGCAATTAAGGATATTATTAAGGAGGATGCTCTGTGCCGGGTGGTTTCTGATGGGGAACAAGAAGGTGAGTTGAATAAGTTGGCTACAAAAATTTTTGCTTTTAATCCAGAGATGCATGTTCCTTTGAAAAAGGTAAAAGGGTAAGAAAAGCGAAGTCTATCGTTGTCCTAGAGCGTCGTTCACGTTCCAAAAAATTTATTTGATTTTTTTATGTCTATACTCATATGGAATATTAGGGGGATTCTTTCATCAAGACATAGGCTTCGGCGTACTTTGAATAAAAGTCGCCCATTGGTGGTGGCTATTTTGGAACCTTTTCTTCATGCGAATAAATGTAGCAGATGAGCGAGATGGTTGCATTTACCATCTTTTGTTAATAATGCGGACGTGGGTGGCAAAATATGGTTGTTTTGGGCGGAAGATCTTGAGTTTGAGCTGATTTCAACTACAACACAAGCTATTTCGGGTTAGTTCTCTTATGGTAATAGGCGTGTGTTGACAACTTTTGTGTATGCCAGTTGTTTCCGTGATAAAAAAACTAGAGCTATGGGATTATCTCAGATTGCAAGACTCTCAAGGGTTGCCATGGCTCATTGGGGGGATTTTAATATTATCTGGAATGATAGTAAAAAAGTTGGGGGTTTGTTACAGGTTTCTCGGGCTAAGGCTAATTCTAATGGGTGCATTAACGATTGTGTTTTGCTGGATCTCCCTTTCAAAGGTATTCGTTTATCTTGGTGTAATGGAAGACTTGGAGGAAGGCAAATATGGGCCTAATTGGATCGAGTTTTGGTTAATATGCAATTTCTTAATTTATTTGAGGTGCGAATATTAGTTACCTTCTACGAACGTCGTCAGATCACTCCCCGATGTTGATTCAATTATTTACTAATAGAGAGACTTGTGCTCGGTCTTTTCAATTTCTTCGAATGTGGGGTTCTCACACGAATTTTCTTCTGTTGGTGAGGCGGTTTTGGGAGGAGAATGTTGAAGGTTGTGCTATAGTGTTGATTAGTAAAAGATTAAAGAGATTAAAAGATGTGTTGTTGCAATGGAATATAGATGTCTTTGGGCATGTTGAGGTTGAAATCAAGAGGTTGGAAGATTGGATTATTTGGCTGGAGGAGAAAGTTACAAGAAATTTTTCTGTTCCGTCCGAAAATGAGTTAATGCTTTGTAAACAAGAGCACTTGTAGTGGGTTCACAAGGAGGAAATCTTGGCTTGTCAGAAATCAAGGATCCAATGGATTACAGAAGGGGATGCTAATACAAGTTTTTTTCATGCTGTTATGAAAGTGAAGAAGAAGAACAAAAAAATTGATAAAATATCTCTTGATGATGGGAGTGTCTTAGATTCGGCAGACACAATGCATGATGAGGTCGTGGGATTTTTCCAGCAACTGTTTTCCTTAACTAACGTTCTTTTAGACGTTTCGGAGATGGATTTGCTCACTCCGTCTGTGAGAATGGCAGAAAATGACTTGTTGTGTGCGACGCCATTTGTTGAAGAAGTTAAGCATGCTCTTTGGTCAATTCCTCTGGACAGCAGCCCAGGCCCTGACGGTATTCAACTTCATTTTTTTCTCTTAGTTGGGATATTGTTAAGAATGATCTTGTAAAGATGGTGAAGGATTTTTTTGCTAGTCAACCTTTTTCTACTTTTTATGGGGCTACAAATTTGGTCTTGATTCCTAAGGTGGAGGAACCTGTGAGATTTGGACAATTTCGACCTATTAACCTTTGCTCGGTGGTGTATACAATTATGACGACGATTATGGTTGTGAGATTGGCGCCTATACTTGAAAGAATTATTTCGAAAGAGCAAGCAGCATTTATCCTAGGTCGAGCATTTTTTATAATATGGCTTTGGCCCAGGAATTGTCTAAGGGAAAAAATCAGAAGGTGCGAGGGGTAATGTGATGATGAAGATTGATATGGCCAAGGCATACAACCGTGTGAATTGGAGGTTCCTTATGGAAGTTTTAAGTAGATTGGGTTTCTCTAATAATTGGAAAAATCTAGTTTATAATGCAATTGCTTTTCCGTATTACTCGGTGATGTTGAATGGCTACACTAAAGGTTTTTTTTAGGCATAGTGTGGTTTACGGCAATGTGATCCTTTTATCGCCTTACCTATTTATTTTGTCTCAAGAAATTCTTTCTCGTATGCTACATCAACAATTTAGTGTGGGTCTTATTAAACCTTACCATCCGGATGGTGATACCCTTATTTCTCATTTGTTGTACGCGGATGATATCTTGACTTTTGCAAATGGTGGAAAGGTGTCCATCTGAAATCTCATGTTAACTTTGCATCGGTATGAAACTATGTCTGGCCAATTGATTAGCCCGAGTAAGTCTACTATTTTTTTTCTCATCTTTCATTTCTACGGATAGAAAAAATAGCCTCAAGCTGATTTTTGGTTTTGAAGAGGGATCATGGCCTTGTCTATATCTGGGAATTCCACTTTATGTGGGGCGGATGAAGATTCGATTATTTGACTTTTTATTGGCAGCAAAAATTCAAAAAAAGTTAGCAGGTTGGAAAAGTAAGATTTTATCCTTTGGGGGGAAGATCATTTTTGTTAAACATGTGTTGAAGAGCATGCCAATCCACATGTTATATGTTTTGAAAGTGCCGAAAGTCGTGTTTGCAACTCTTAAAAAAAAATTTCCTGACTTCCTTTAGGGCTCTTCGATGGAGATTAGAAAGCGCAAGTGGATATCATGGAGGAGTGTTTGCAAGCCAGTGGAGGAGGGAGGCCTTCGCATTAGAGATTTGATGGACGTGCAAGATTCTATACTTATGAAATTTGGTTGGAAATTACTAAAGGGGAATCTATGTGGGCGGAATTTTTTCGAAAAAAGTACCTTGGGCAGGATCATATTTATAACATAATGCAGGTGAACAAAGGTTCCCGACTCTGGAAGGGAATTACAGCATTATTGTCAAATGTGATGCTGAACTCTCAATGGCTTATTAGGAATGGTCAATTAAATTTTTGGATGTAGAATTGGGTGGGGTGTGGTCCTTCGAGAAATCTTTGTCCGGTGGTAGGAAGTTGTAATCTGACAGTAGTTGAAGTAATTGATGATAGGGGGCTGAAAATTGAAGAAATTCATAACCTGGTCACGCCTAAGGTATTGCAGCTAGTTTCTAAATCTAGTGTGAGGCTTCGGCAGGGGAGGGGATGTATTGGTATGGAAGCATTCTTTGGATGGAGATTTCACCACTAAATCTACCTGGGATATTTTTAGGCAACGTGGACAAGTATGTGAATGGAGAAAGTAGCTTTGGCAAGCGATATACCCAAGAAAATGTATTTCTTCTATTGGAGGGCAAAGCAAGGAGCTGTGACGACTGATGATTCTATTCAACGTCTAGGCATCCTGTTGGTCTCTAAATGCCACTGTTGTATCATGCCTCAAGTGGAACCTATGCATCATATTTTATGTGAGGGTACAAATGCTCAAAATGTATGGAAGTTTTTTGCAAATCTTTGTCAAATAAGATTGCTGATGATCCAAAACTGGGAGGGTATGGTGTCTTTTTGGTGGTAGCAGCGATGACACACTCTCAAGCTGGGTGGATACATGGAGCTCTTCCCATTATTATTTCTTGGGCTTTATGGAAGTCTCGTTGTGCGACTAGAATGGAAGGTGTGTTGTTTAAGATAGAAGATGTTATTAGAACTATGAAGTTTTTACTTAAAGATGCTTCTTGCAATCTGAAAGAATTTCAGCATATGAGAAAGAATGAGAGGTCGGTGATGGAGACTTTAAATATCCTGATTGTTCCTATTCATAAAAATAGAGCTTCATTTATTAAGATTATGCTTGGATGTTTCATTTTATTCAAAATTTTCATCTCATCTTATCTCATCATTACAACTTTTTCAAATTCCTATATAAAATATAATAAAAAATTCAACTTTTTCAAATCTCAATACAACTTTTTCAAATTTCAATTTAATTTTTTCAAATCTTCAAACTAAAAAATAATATTTTAAACTTTAAAACAAAACATAAAATTCTCATCTCACCTCCCAAACATAATCTAAATGGAGCTTGCCGCCGGCAGGTAGGATGAAGCTTAACGTAGACGGTGGTGTTTGCAACAATCCAGGAGAGGCAGGGGATGGAGGGGTCATCCGATATTCCAATGGTAGAGTTATAGTAGGTTTTGCGCACTCCTACGGCGTTGCATCTAATACTATCACAAAATGTCGAGCTTTACTTGATGGTCTTTGGTTATGCAAACGTTTAAGTTTGCGGGATGTCTTATTAGAATCTAATTTGATGGTTGTCATGAATTGGCTTGCTTCTGGAATTTGTCGACTTTGGTTTCTTTGGGATTTTTTGGGAAGAGATTAAAGAACTTGTTCATGAGCTCAATGTACGGTTTAAGCATATTTTCTGAGAAGCAAATATGGCAACGAATGTTTTGGCGAAAAAAGGCTTGCATGGAGTCACTATAGATTTTATTGGTGCATAAATATTACAACCTCGGTTGAGAGGATTGTTGCGTATGGATCACTTGAGAATTCCTTTTATTAGAGAGAAATGAGGTTTGCTTTTCACAGATTTTTGTTTGGAGAGGTTGACTCTGTTTTTGGTTCAGGGGTTTGGGTTATCACCTTAGTTTGGGCATTATTGTGTTTTTTTTTTTTTTTTTTTGTAAGCTTAGGGGGTTGAGTGTTTTGTAACCAAGGTATTCCTCCGCCATAAGGGAGGGATTTCTAATAATACTCGGGGTAGGGGCCTCTATTGGACATGGGGCCTTGACTTTAAAAAGAGAGAGAGAGAGAGAGAGACAAAGAGTGTGAGGGAGTAAAATTATCTAGGCCCAAAACTAGGCACAGCCACCCGGCCACCACTAAGGGATAAGAGGGAGGGTGTCAGGAGGCAGGAGAAGGGGGGTCAGGAGTCAGGGAAAGAGAGAGAGGGTTAGACACACAAAACCGACATCCATCACCAACTACCAAGGGGCATGCTGTAAGAGGATCATATAAAAGGAAAGGTCCAGACGACTTCAAGGGGGCTTGATCATCAACTTCTTCTTCAACCTCTTGACAGGGAGCTCCAGAAAGAGATTTTCTCTAGCAAGAAGATCTCCAGCTTTCTTTGTACAGTGAGAAATGAGAGGTCATGAGGGACTGTAAACAAGTGTATTATAATAGATTTTTCCTCCTCAAACGCCCGTGAACGTAGGCAATATGCCAAACCATATAAATCTATGTGTCTCTTTCTTTTATTTTCTTTGCACTTATTTTTCATTCAGCATCATGAATGTACATATCGACACCATACAGTCGCATTGGAATACTACTGGGGGTTCCAAACAACACCAATCAAAGTTCAAGTCGACTAGTGGGATGGGAATGACTCTTTTTCTCCTTATAGCCTGTTGTGCAATTTTTTCCACATCAACAAAGAGAGATTGATGGAGAGTTGGGAGGGAGAGAGAGAGAGAGAGAGAAGAAGAAGAAGAAGAAGAAGAAGAAGAAGGGTTTGTCTCTGGTAGTGACAGAGGGAAACTCTAGGGTCTACAATAAGCATATGTGACCGCTTACGTGTCTCTCTCTCCCGTATTGGAGTGTGTAAAATTAAAATTTTCACCTTATCATATTTTAAGATTTTCTCTCAACTTTAAAATACATATTTTTCAGGCTTCTAAGTAAAAGGACTTGTAAATTTATGGGTATTGATACCCTTATACTTTCTTTAACACTATTTTAATATTCAGTTTTTTTTTTTTTTTTTGCTCTTTGAGTTTCAAAAACACTGTTAGAAAGAATGAGGGCCCTCTTCGTAGCACTTAAGTGTGATATACATATTGGTAATTATAAGGAGAATATCAAACTTATTTTTTATAATTTGATAATAAAATTGAAGATATTTTTATAAAATTGAATTTATTTTTGATTAAATTATATGATTACATTAGTTTATTGAATTTATTTTCTTCTAGATTATGCAAGAAGGTCATGTTTTGAAAATTTTAATCCAAATTCAAAGAACAACATGAAAAAAATATTTGGATAGTAAAACAGTAACAAAGGAAGTGTAAGGGTATCATTACCGTAAGGTATAGTTTGAATAGTGAGATAAAATGAGATGATTTTAGATGAAAGTTAAATAAAATATTATTAGAATATTATTTTTTAATATTATTATTATTTTATAATTTAAAAAAATTAAATTATTTTTTATATTTTGTATAGAAATTTGGGTTGAATGCCAACGGGTGGTTCAGTATCACATTTGGACCAGATTATGCATTCTTGTGGTCCAAATTATGCTGGTTTATGGATTTTCTGGCATGTACAAACATGAAATTGGACAAGACTAGTTGGACTTCAATAATAATGTTGGGAATGTCTCGGTCACTGGGAAGGCTGTGGATGGCATCGTTCATTATCTATGAGTTGCCCCTCAAAATAATTCTACTAATGTTGCACTCAACTATTTATTGCCTAAGGCCTCTCCTCCTAAGCATATTGCACTCAACTAATTTTGGCATTCAACCCAAGCATATGATGGGTACTAGACTATTAAAATGACTTTAACAAGAAGAAGTGCTAATAAATAAAGAAAAATTATAAGAATAAACTTACAAAATAACGTTTTCTGATATGATTCAGATCTATTTTACAGTGAAAAAAATTTTATAATATGACTTGCCATGTGATAAAGTAACATTTCACTATAAAAAAGTTCTTTATTTGTTACTAGTTATTTCTTATTCAAATGAGTCTATTCTCACTATAAATAATTCGTCACAAATACTCATTTTATTGTAGTAATTTTCTAGTTACTTTTACGAACCAAATATTTTTTTTATTGGTACCGGGCGTTTGGAAACAAAGATCTGATTAATCCTGAGGTTGCACAGGCCCTCGCTTCTAACTAACAAGATTTATAGTGTCATAGATCCCAACTAATTGTTGCAATAAAAAGGATTTGTACAATTATAAAGTATACAAATCTCATGCAATTCTTTTTAAAAATAATTGAACAAACCTAAAACATAATAACTCATTTTTTTAATAGATTTCATTATTTAAAAAAGATTATGTGACCCTTGGACACACCCTCAACCCTCAAACGGTCGGTATCATTACATGAATGGTTGCAATGAATTATGCGGCAGCCGCCAAAGTTGATAATTTCCAGAAATTTTGAGAGGTATGAAGCTGTTTCCACAAGTCTGTAACGTGTGGATAACCTAACAGGATGCGGAAAAGTACTTTTAAGCCCAAAAAAAAAATAATAATAATAAATAAATAAAAAATAAAAACAGACAAATTAGAAAGAGGAAATGCAATATCTACACGGTCTCCCCAATTCAAAAGCAGCAACACAATTCCACCGAACAAAAACTCGGAAAATGCTTAGGAGCAGAAATGGTCCTTTGTGTGAATTCTTAACAATAAAGCTCATAGCCTGAGAATCTTTAGCCTTAAAGCAACCTTTCCTCCAAGCAATTCTGTAAATAATTCCCTCCTTGTCTCTCTCTTTATTTTATTACCGAACAACTCAAATCCCATGATGTCTTTCTTCTTGAGGCTGGCATGAGTTTCAGCTCTTTTAGAAAATGGTTGTCACACATGCCGACCTTGAACCAAGCCGTCGAAGCACCGAGCTGGGCAGCAAAACCGGGGCCTTCCTCGTAGTATTGACCATTCTCTGTGGCTTGCTTTGCTTCGTTCTTTGTCTCCTTGCAGAAGCTTTGCGTTCTGAGGTAAGAGTTGCAAAAATAATGTTCTGGGACTATGGCCGACTTTTTCATTATTTGATGTAAAAGCTTCTGTTGGGTTAATTTGGTACAGGTTGCTTGGGTGGGAACCGGTAATAGAGGAAATAAAGGGAAATATGAATGCATATATAGTGCTAGTGGGAAAACACCATTGTTGTGTGCTGGTGCTGCATTTTTTGTACTAGCAATTTCCATGGTGGTGCTACATGCGTACATGTTGATTGCAGTCTCTAAATCGCCACCTTCAACATTGGTGGCAGCTTGGGACCCTGACTCTGCTACTCCCAAGTCTCTAACATGGCTAGCTGGCTTTTTCTTTGTCTCAACTTGGTAATATAACTCGTTTCCAATTATCTTCCATTTTCACCATTAACCTACACACTTTCCAACATGGCATATTTCTGCATTTGCTTTTTTGAATGCTGGAGATATTTTCTCAAGGATTTTGAATTCCAAATGTAGAAAAGAGAGGAAACTATTATGACAGAGAGCCCTAAAAAAAGTTTTTTTTTTTTTTTTTTTTTTTCTGGGTTCTTGCAGGATCTGCTTTTCCATTGCGGAGATTTTGTTGTTGATTGGATTGAGCGTAGAGTCTGGGCATCTTAAGAACTGGAATAGGCCAAGACCTAGTTGCCTTGTCATCCGAGAAGGCTTGTTCTCTGCTGCTGGAGTGTTTTCGTTAGCTACAGTCTTCCTCGCTGCTAGTCTATACTTGACAGCATTGCGTGCAGAAGCAATATCTCAAGAGCTACAGAATGTGCGGCGTGAAGTGCTCGAGACATCGGTCCTATTTGCATCTCCGCCGAGATCGCCTCGACATCAGTTGACAACCATGGCAAGAGAGAACCCCATAACCACAGAGAACCATATTCAGCCACCATTGTTGGTATTTCCATGGGCTTTTACTTTTAGCAAACACTCAAATTTAGTGTGAAGCAAGCAAAGAATAGATTGTGCCGGCCTCTAGCTAAGCTAAAGCCACAAGCTACACCTCGATTCTGTGCAAGTAATGTGGAGATCAGGCTATATTTGTTCATAATAATGATGTTGTCATCAGTTTATTTTTGTAAATTAACTTTTTATGAAATTTTAATGAGATGAGAATATGTTGTTATTTCTCAATTGGCTTGGATACTTTCAGCTAAGATCAACTGCAGCATGCCATGTTATCTTCTCCCTTCCAAAACGCACACAGAGCCACCCGAGGCCCTAGCAACCTCTCCCTCCCAAGTCAGCCGGAGATTCTCATTCTCCATTCCATGACTCTTCCTTTTCCTCTTCTTCTAACGATTGCATCTCTTCTCCCCGCCATCTTTCAGTTTCCTTTTCTCATTTTTTCCAAAATAACAGGAAAATTAAAGAAATTAAAGGCTAGTGGTTTGGATAGTAAATTACTTTCAACTCATCTCATCTCATCTTAATATCCAAACACCACAATCGTACACAAGCACTTTTTAATTTTAAATCTTCAACTTTTTCATCTCATCATTACAATTTTTCTAAACATCTAAACGTAATATAAAAAAAAAAAAAAAAAATTCAACTTTTTCATATATCAAAATAAAAATTATATTAAAAATTATATTTTAACTTTGTAATATTTTATTCAATTTTCTCTATCTCATTTTCTAAAACTTCATAAAACATAATAACTCAAATAATTTTCAAATTATTTCTATACTATTCACGAACTATTTCACTATTATTCATAATTAATCTCATCTCATTTCATCACACTATCCAAATTGATTTTAGATTTCTTGGTTTGCACATTGGCCCGCCCAAGAACATTTTGGCTCAACCCGACTTGGTCTGCAGCCATACCCAAGAAAATATAATCCAACCCAACCTGAACCATTCGGGTCGGATAAAAATTTATCCCTTTTTTTTTTTTTAATATAGATTCAACCCCCATTTGTACAGATTATAATAGACGCCCAATCTATATCATTGTAACCAAAGTGAACAACTACAATAGCAGTCATCCTTTACTTACAAACTAAGAAACCCCTAATGCATCTAGCTTTCTTTTTTTAAAGTTAATTTTATTAAACAGGAAAAATGATACATGAGACGGGAGTGGGGAGTGGGGTTCCCCAACAAACGCCACAAAGCAATAAAAAATATTGCAAAGTGGTGAACGGAGTTATTTGGAACCAATTTCTTGGTCCTTACCCATGTCCTGTAATAGGACACCTTCTTATAGAAAGACAGAAATGTGTTCGCAAAAAAGTGAACAACGGAACCACTATTGGTGATGGTAGAACCTCTGCTAGAAGCAGTGAAGGTGGCGGGTGCACTGTCACATATTCTTTGGAGTTGATTTTTGGAGAGGTTCACGATCCCTTTTACAAGATTACTGATTAGGGAAAGCGGTAACATAAGGTAGCAACCAGAATCTAAGCTGAGTCGGCGGCAACGGACCAACGCAAGCGGTGGCGGTGCGTGTAGGACATGCGCCACCTGAGAAGGTGAACGAACGAGTATATCTAAAGGTGAAACCACTAAATCAATTTATTTAGGATTTCAGATTTGGACCCTAAACTAATTGAGGGTTCCAAATCCGAAACCCTACAAAGTACAAACATGAAACAACCAAAAAAAAAAAAAAATCAAACACATGCACAGACTAAAATCCACAGCACACAAATTCACAATCATTCACATCCTCCATTTTCGATTCAATCAATCATTCCTCCAATCTCCAATCCAAAACTCAAAAAAATATATATATTTTCGAACTCTGGAGTAAGGACTAGGAGTCTAAGTCTTACCTTTGGAGTTTGGCGCAGCAAAGTTGCAAATGACGGACAGTGCTATTGCTTGTGCAATCCTGCAAGAGAGATAAAGAGAGAGAAGAGATCGAGAGAGAGAGACTGAGGTCTGAGAGAGCACGAGAGACAGAGATAGAGACAGAGAGTGCGTCTGAGAGAGAGATGAGGCTTCGAGAAGAAAGTAAAACGCGGGGGGGGGGGGGGAA
>QEOT01008853.1:29292-64103 GCA_003123785.1 Pterocarya stenoptera | reverse complement strand
AAAAAAAAAAAAAAAAATGTCACAAGTGAGATATTGCATGCAAGTTTACCAAATATAACTGTCAAAAGTTGATTAAGCATGGCATGAATTGATTCAAGTCGTTCTGGGATGCAAGCCATTGATAGGAAGCTGGAAGAATAGCTGTCTGGTTATATTCTTTAGAGCAGATAAATAACTATTTTTTACTTGTCGGTGAGAGGACATTATCTGTATTTTTTGTGACAAGATTTTACTGTAATATTCCAATTTTTATGTTTTTTCGAAAATTAAATTATACATTTTATTGGTGTTAAAGGTGTCGCAAATTATACCATCAATACCACTTTCTTATTAATCCGTTTAGCCCATACAAAATTTGCTTAAGCTGTTCTTATTCTCTGCAAATGGTAATTTATATCAATAAAAATAAATTATAAGGATCATTCTCATATTCAAACAAAACTTAGGGCTTGTTTGGGGTTGTGTTAGGAGTTTTAAAACTACTTAATATTCTTAAGTCTTGTAATGAAAAAATTAGGTTGCTTGTAATATATTACATATCAAAGTACTTTTTAATCTCAAATAAGATAAAAATTATGTTTGAAGAAAATTATTATTTTGATGCTTCACCTCAAACGTGTTTTTCCGGATAATTTCAAATATAGTTCGAATTTTAAAAAAATTGCCAATGGATAAAAATATTCATACAACTTTTAGATAATTACAATTTTTAAAAATATGATTATAATCTTTGAAATAATCAATCATTTCCATCTAAGAAAGTATTTTTTAAATTTATTTCCAAATAAATATAAAATGTTTCAAATTGTTTTAAACATATGATTACTAAACAATAAATAACTTTTTAATAATAGAATTTATTATTAAACAATAAATAACTTTTTAATAATAGAACTTATTATTTAAGTTATAAATTATAAATCTTAGAGCTATAAACTATATCTCACAGCAATATTAATCATACACTTAACTACATTGAAATTGTTTGGGTTGTTCAATATGATGGCTTTTTAAATAAGTCACGGTGCCTAAAAAAGCCAAACAAATGCACTCTGTTGGGGATAAAAGTCGAGTCATTACTAAAAGTATCAAGATTAAAGATTAAGGTCTCGTTTGGTTATGCAATTATGATGAAATGAGATATTTTGTTACAAGTTGAATAAAATATTATTATAATATAATTTTTATTTTAAAATTTAAAAAAATTAAATTATTTATTATATTTTATATAAAAAATAATTTAAAAATTATAATAATTATATAAAATGAGATGAAATAAAATATTTTAATTTTGTATAATTAAACCAGTCCTAATGATTGATTAGTATTTAGTGGCAGGATATAAGAAGAAAAGGCAGCATATGAGTCGATAGCATTGAGAGCCAAGGTGAGGAGCACAGTAAGATCATGGAGTTGGAGACCGACATGTGTAACCTTGGGAAGCGCTGAGGGGCTCACACGAGCATGGACGATGCTCCGTACATCACTCGAGAGCTGGGAGCGGTGCCGTTAGGCATAATTGATTTTTTTGTTTTGTTGTTTTTTTTATATGTATTTTTTAAAAGTTTAAATATTTTTTTAAAAAATGAAAATATTAAAATATTATTAAAAAAAAGTACTTCTTTAATCATTAAGTAAAAATAAAAATAATAAAATAAAATAAAAAATTCTAACGATAATACCGAGCAGTAAAAATTAGTGGTGAGAGTCATTTTTCTTAAAAGATTATAAAAAATAAGGCATTATAGCCATCGTTGGTAACTTTTAATAATTTTTTTTAATTTTTTTTTATATGTAAGTTTTTAATACTTTTAAATGTTTTTTTTAAATTCATAACATTATTAAAAAATACTTCCTTAATCATGAAGTAAAAGAAAAAAAAAGTACTGTTAGGGATCCCGCTCTAAAATTTTTTATTTTTTATAATTTTTTTTACTTAATGATTAAGAAAATATTGTTTAATAATATTGTGAATTTTTTTCTTTTTTAAAAAATGTTTAAAAATATAAAAAAAAATAATGTGAAAAAAAGAAACAAAAAATATTTCAAACTTTTTTTTTCACATCATTTTTTAAAATATTTTTAAAAAAAGAAAAAAAATTTATAATATTATTAAATAATATTTTTTTAATGATTAAAAAAAAACTAAAAAGATATAAAATATTGGAGCGGGGATCCCAATCATTAAGCGAGCGGTGTGCCTACCATTATTCTACGAGCATTGATGATGAAGTGACAGAAGAAAGCAAGTGGCATCAATAAAAGTAAGGCTAACTAAAGAAGCCAGAGGCACACGCTTCTAAGCCAATAGACAACTCAAGAAATAACATCTCAACAAGGGAACACCCGAAGCATTAAATGAAGAGGTAGGCCTTTGTCACACAAAAGGAATCCCCAGCACCAATGTTATAAGGTAAATCGGAACTAGAATGCTCGACTCTGATTCATTTTTGCTTTTATAAATTGATTCGCTACGAAAATCAAACAAACTGATTGGGTTGCGAGGAGCTCAGTGAATGTGGGTGGGGTTGTGCCAGTTTAAAGGTTGGGGAAATAACTACTATAAAAATGCAAAAATAAAATACTAAGAAAGAAAAGGAAGGTTAGGAGTGACCCGAGGATGATTATTCTCCATGTTGGGCCCAATTTTCCCTTAAAAACGTGGATCAAACTTGTTTGGTTAAGGGTTATAGTTATGTGAGGCCCATGAGTCTCACGGTCGCATGAAGGCTAGAAATTTAATGGAAGAGTCATCTCGAGACAAGACGAACAGGATCGCCAAACACGTGGTTGCGGAATTTAAGCCTTTCAAAAGAAAATATCAACTAAGTGAAAAGGCGGATAACGTGGGGAGTTAATGACTCCTAGCGAGATACTTGCCCCACGAGGAAGAGATTAGAGCCAAGCTGAAGGACGGACCTTACCATATGGAGGTAATCTACCCATACAATTACCCACCGAGTTCCACATCAACCTCTCTCGAAAAATTAAATACAAAAGCACATGTTATTCAATCTATCATCACTAACTTATACATTAGAGGTATTCCCCCATGACCCCAAGCTATTCTCATTTCTGATTGCAAGATTGTTAGGGCTAGTTGTAGGTGTGTGAAACACTCAATAGTTGGCACCGTCTGTGGGATACTTTTGTTAAAACATGATTTTCTTGCAACGGTACACTCCTAGACAACCGATGATCAAGATAGAACAACTATAGAAAAGCAAGCAAGCGACAAGATGTACAGGAGATTCGCAGAAATGGACGAGAGGTTGAGGAAGATGACATTGGAAATTGAGACCCTACAAAGGGAGAATGAAGCCTTGTGACTATGAGATACAGGATTCAAAGGGGTTGTAGCACCAAACTGCAATTGAAGGCGGGCCGATCCCAGGTAACAGGGAGGAAAAAAGGAAGATGCACAATGATTTACGCGACTTCGTGGACAAGTACAAGAAGATAGCAAGGAAATTGGGCGCGTCGTCATCCCTCAATAATCTACTCAACAACATGGATCTACCTTTTAGCACAATGATCATGGTAGTTCCATTCTCCCAGAAGTTTGAGGTCCACCAGATAGAGCTATACGATGGATCTAAAGATCCCATTGAACATCTGGAGATGTTCAAAGCCCATATGAGCTTGCATGGATTCTCGAGAGAAATCACATGTTGAGCTTTCTCATTAACCCTTAAAGGAATGGCTAGAGGATGGTTAAGGACGTTGCAACCTAGTTCCATCGCCAGCTTCAAAGAACTAGGTAGACAATTCTTAAAACAATTCATGGCCAGTAGAGAGAGGACGCGATCAGTAACTTACCTTCTCACTGTGAAGCAACGTGAGGACAAAAGCTTGAAGGCATGCTTAACATATTTAACAATGAATGCATGTCAATAGATGATCAATATGAGAAAATTATGCTCGTAGAACTTTTGAAGAGAATTTGGCCTTGAAGCCCATTTATGGCCGAATTAATGTTTTAAAGTTGAGTTTTGGGAATATGACTTTAGAACTGAATATGTTGAACTTGTGCAAGCAACCTTAAGAACTTGAAGACGTTGAAGAAGTCAATGTATTGGAATCCATACTTTCTGAAAACTCTTTATTAAATTACAATTGTGATAAACATTTGGAGGATTTATAAGACTCCCTTGATTTAATTGAATCTACTAATCAATTTTTCTCTCTTGGTGCTGTAGAAAACTCAAATGAGATGTAGTGGAAGCTCAAATTTGAGCCACTACTAGCACTACAAGCCTTGGCACAACCCTCCAACGAAAAGACCCTAGTGCTAGAATTACAGTCACTGCCTTCGGAGCTGAAATACGCTTACCTTGGACCAGAAAAGTTATTTCCAGTGGTGATTTATGCATTCTTAACCCCTGACCAAGAAAGTAAGTTGTTGGAAATTTTAGCACGACACAAATTAACCATTAGTTGGTCCATTGCTGACATCAGAGGTATAAGTTCTCTTATTTCCACACATAGAATATCTATGGAAGAGGATTCAAAACCACCCTCTAGAGAGATACAAAGGAGACTAAACACTACAATGAAAGAACTGGTAAAAAAAGAAGTTTTGAAATTGTTAGACATAGGCATCATCTATCTCATTGCTGATAGCAAGTGGGTTAGCCCAATCCAAGTTATTTCAAAAAAATATGGTATTACTGTAGTGGAAAAGAACAAGGGAGAAATGGTGCTTACTAGACAGACCACATGCTGGAGGATGTGCGTAGACTATAGGAAATTAAATGCCGCCTCTAGGAATGACCATTTTCTCTTACCTTTCCTTGACCAGATTTTAGAAAAAGTGGCAGTGCATAAATATTATTGTTTTTTAGATAGCTTCTCTAGCTATTATCAAATAGAAATAGCCCATGAGGATCAAGAAAATACCATCTTCACTTGTCCTTTTGGGACTTTTGCCTCCAAGAGAATGCCATTTGGGATATGCAATGCCCCAGCCACTTTTCAAAGATGCATGTTAACCATTTTCAGCAACTTAATTGAGGACATTGTAGATGTTTTCATGGATGATTTTTCAGTCTTTGGGAAAACATTTGATGCATGTTTGTCTAATTTATAAGTTGTCTTAAAAAGATGTAAAGAAAAATAATTGATATTAAATTGCAAAAAATGTCATTTCATGGTGCGACAAGGGATAGTTTTGGGGCATATTGTATCTCCTCGGGGCATAGAGGTAGATAAAGTTAAAATAGACTTAATTTCAAATTTGCGTGCACCTAAAAATGTGAAAGGTGTTAGATCTTTTTTAGGGCATATCGATTTTTATAGAAGGCTCATAAGGAATTTTAGCTTTATCTCTAAGCCTCTTTGTCAACTTTTAATGCATGATGTCAAGTTTGAATGGACCAAAGAGTATCAAAATTGCTTTGATTAGCTGAAAGAATTTCTCACCACTGCACCTATCATTTAGCCCCCAGATTGGTCACTTCCTTTTGAATTAATGTATGATGTAAGTAACTTTCTTGTGGGGGCTGTACTTGGACAGCGAAAAAATAAGCTGCCATACGTCATATATTATGCTAGTAAGACTTTGAATGCTGCCCAAAAAAATTATTCCATCACAGAAAAAGAATTACTACCTATAGTATTTGCATTGGATAAGTTTAGATCATATTTTCTTGGTTCACCTGTCATAATATTTACGGATCATGCAGCTTTGAAATTTTTATTGTCAAAAATATACACCAAGTTGAGGCTGGTAAGATGAATACTCCTATTGCAAGAATTTGATCTCACAATAAAAGACAAAAAGGAGTAGAAAATGTGGTGGCGGGTCATTTTTCTCTACTTACACCTGAAATTTCTGAGCAATCCCTTTTAATTTCTGATTATTTTCTTGATGAACAATTATTTTTAGTTGAAATTTTATCATGGTATGCTGACCTTGTAAATTTTCTAGTCATAGGAAAAACTCCCCTCAATGGACTACTCAGGACATCAAGAGGTTGAAATATGAAGCTAAGTATTTTTTTTTTTATGATGATCCATACATCTTTAAGTACTATTTAAACCAAATCATTTGGAAGTATGTGCCTAATAATAAAATTTTTTGTGTTTTAACTTTTTGCTATACGGAAGCTTGTGGTGGCCATTTTTCAGCTCACAAAACAGTGGCAAAAATTCTTCAAAGTAGATTTTATTGGCTAACTATGTTTAAGAATGCTTTTAGTTTTTGCAAAGCTTGTGAACCTTGTCAAAATTTAAGAGGAATCACTAGGAGAAATATGATACCTATGCAACCCATACTAGTGATTGAAATTTTTAATTGTTGGGCAATAGATTTTATGGGACCATTTCCTTCTTCTTATGACTATTTATACATTTTGCTTGCTGTTGACTATGTTTCTAAGTAGGTCGAGGTAACCCCTTGCAAATCTAACGATCATCAAGGTGTTTTAAAATTTTTTAAAGAAAATATTTTTGCAAGATTTGGCATTTCTAAAGCTACAATCAGTGATAATGACACCCATTTTTGTAACAAGTATTTCTCGGCCTTAATGAAGAAGTATGGTATCCATCACAAAATCCCTACTTTCTGTCATCCTCAAACCAATGGACAAGCTGAACTAGCAAATAGGAAAATTAAAAACAACCTTAAAAAAGCAGTTAGCCCAAATAGGAAGGATTGGTCTTTGAGATTGTCTAACGCCTTGTGGGCTTATAGAACAGCCTTTAAAACGATTTTGGGTATGTCTCTATATAGACTAGTGTATGGTAAGCTTTGTCATTTGCATGTTGAGTTGGAACATAGAGCGTATTGGGCCATTAAGCAATATAATTTTAACATTGATGAAGCTAGTTGTGTGAGGAAATTGCAGTTGTCTGAGTTGGATGAGTTGAGGATGGATGCCTATAACAACTCTAAGTCGTCCAAAGAAAGAATGAAAAACTTCCATGACAAACACATCCAACATAAGACTTTTGAGCCTATTATACAATTCTCGGTTACACTTGTTTCTTGGTAAGTTAAGGTCTCGGTGGAGTGGGCTTTATGTGATACAAACTGTTTTTTCCCATAGTGCTATAGAGATAATGAATCCTCTTAGTGGTAACATTTTTAAAGTTAATGGTCAAAGGCTCAAGCCTTTTAATAGTAACTTCATACCTGAGGAATCTACTATACATTTGCTTGATCCTAATTAATGGTTTCTTGATCTGTCCATTTCTTTTCATTGTTTCCTTTGTTCAATCTTTATTTTTATTTTGGCTGCACTCCTTTCAAAGCTGCCCAGGTACTTCCTTTTCCTCTTTCCTTCAATTTTTCTTCAACTATTTGGTTCTTCTGTTAGTTGTTTTGCCCCTTAACTGCTCTCTTTGTGTAAACTTTCATTTATCTTGGATCATTGAGGACAATGCTACAATCTAGTTGGGGGGAGTGGAAGAGAATTTATTTCTGTTTGCATGCCTTATACATATGTTGGTCCACCTTGGGGGAGTACTGGTAATGAGTTCAAAGCAAATTAAAACCCCTATTTTTGAATTTTACATGCTGGAAAGTGGACTAAAAAATGATTTGTTGAGGTCATGGAACATGTGGAATGTAGTGCAAATATGAGTATAAGTCAAAAGAGGGATTTGTCCATTTTATTTAATTGTTAAACAAAGGGAAAGATATCAAAAGTTTTGCTAAAACACACAATACATGCCCATAATGCTTAGAAAAACTACATTGGGTCATTATTTGTTGATTTACACTTCTGTTATTTGTGACTCTAATGAACTATATCCTAATGGCTTAGGAAGAAATCTGAAGTGTATCAAATGAGAAAAGGGACAAGCCAAGGATCCTCTATATATAATAAATAAATAAATAAAAGGAAAAAAGAAAAAGAAAAGAAGTGAAATAAGAAGGTTTTCATACATGATTTACATTTGTGTTTTGGATTGGGGTCCTTATTAAATAAAAGAATATGTGCCTTTTAAAGTGTAATAGCATGAAAGTCACCACTACAATGATGTTGAATTAGAGTAAGACCATGTACTTATATCAAATTAACTGTTGTGATTGAAATTATTAATGCCTCTTGGTAGTCAATCTTGGAATTCTAACCTTATTCTCATGCACTTGAAGGAAAGCAAACTTTGTTACATTTAATTCCCTTAGTTGATTAACTAAATGGTGTATAAATCTCTCAGTTGATACTAAAATTCAGATTTATTTATTTTCAGTGTTCTTAAACTCAACAAGTTTATTTCATGGCATGTGATTTTCAGATCTATTGGAACTGTGCTTGATAACTTCCCTTTTGTATGATTTCATTCCCTTTATTTGCTAGAGTCTAGTAAAAAGCTAATTGGGAGGTGTGATGAAGTGTTAAAACTGCACGATTAAGTTGCTTAGGTGAATAAATTGTTTAACCAAAAATGATTTAAGCACTTAATTATATAGTAGATTATGATACTTGAGTCAATTGATAAATTTTGTTATTTTTGCACTTAAAAAGATTTATATTGTAATTGTTCCACATAAGAATAAATACCCCAATTTTACCCCTCTCGTATCATGCCTATATGTTGCAGAACATTTATTTTTTAAGAAAGAAATACATGAGCTGCTGACATCCCTTTTTTAGAATAGAGAGACATTTCAACAAAGGGGCATTCTTGGAAAGTCTCAACTGATTACACAACCTATGAGGGGACCAACTATTGCATGCTGAAAGGCTACGACATGAACAACATGCTGATGGACTGGAAGGAGCGATTGGCTAGACATGCAAAAGGTTGGAATGGACTAGAGGAATTTTTCGGAGAGAGAGATATAAAAGGGAAAAGAAAAAAATCGTGAAGGGGGCCCTCCTCATTATTTTTGGTTTTAATTGTTCCTGGAGTTGCAGTTTCAACTGGGTTTTTTTTTTATTTTATTTTTCGGCTTTCTAGGTAGTGTATTTTCATTTCCTTTCAATGGGTTTCCTTCGATTTTATTTCTCTTGCTTTTATGCTTGGTTGGAGGTTTATCATTTCTGGGGTTAGCTAGTTTTTATTTCATTTTCATTAGACTTTCTTTTGCAATTTTTCTTTATTTCTTCAAATGAGATTTGTTTCTATTTCCTGAGATTTATTTTGGTTTTACTTTTAGACAGTGTGAGTTCTCGATTTCTTTTTCAGCATTTCTTGTTCAATTTTTCGAGTGTATTCGAGAGGCTATTTTCGCACTCTAAGGTTTATTCCGTTTGAGTCTCTTTTGCTCTCAAATTTTGTGATGGCTTTATTTATATTGGTTTTTGCTGCTAGAAATATCACGTGTAGCTAATTTCTAAAGCTTGGATTGTGGAATAAGACTTGATTTGTTTTGGGTTCTAATTTAATGCAATATTTTGTAGAAAATAGATTGTGGTTCTTCTTGATTTGTTGTTGACATAAGGCACAACAAAAGCTTGAAAATTATCAAGGCTTCTCTCAGTTGAATGTGAATGAGTGTTTGGCTGGTAAGGTTGTGAAACCCTTAGAAAAATATTGCAAAATTTGAGCATTACTTTTTATATTCCGTTTATCAATGCCTTTACCGGTTTGTTAATCGAGAAAATTTTCTAGACACCGAAACAAAGAGAGCCTCATCCCCAACCCAAGTGTTTGTTAATTTGCCTTTTTTATTAGAAACAACAATTCCAGCTCTAACCTTTTTTTTTTTTCAAAAATTAAATTCATACTTTTTCTTAAATCATCTTCAAGATCCCTCACATTGCATTTCACTTTATTTTTCATCTCTCATAGTAAACACACTTTTCTTTTATATAACAAAATTTCACAAATACTTTGATAATCCTTTGTCCTTATGGAATACGATCCTGGACTTATCCTTGATACAACTTGACACTTCTACACTTGGAAGCACATTTGAGACCGAGTCAAAAAGCAATCAAAGAAAGGCCTCCTTTATAATGTATAAGAGCTTATATTGCTATCAAGTAATGTCGTTCACATTGATGAAAGCTGGGGTGAGGTATTAGAGACTAGTCAATCGCGTGTTCAAAGAATAAATTGAGTGAAATATGGAGGTCTATGTAGATGACTAGCTGGTTAAGAGCAAAGAGTCTGGTTACCACATAGCAAACCTATAGGAAGCCTTTGTCATCCTACAGAAGTATAAGATGAAACTCAACCCGACCAAGTGTGCATTTGGCGTAGAATATGGTAAGTTCCTAGGCTTCAAGGTTTTAAAAATGGGAATTAAGGCCAATTCTGAGAAGATCAAAGCGGTAATGGATATGAAGCCTTCAAAGAATTTCTACGAAGTACAAAAGTTAACTGGCAGAACACTTAATATATTCGTGTCTAGGTCAATAAACAAGTGCCTATCATTCTTTCAGGTACTACGAAAAAGCCATAGCTGGGATGATGAGTGTGACAAAACATTTGAACAAATCAAGGATTACTTGTCCAATCCCACCTTTTAAGCCAAACACGGTAGGAGAAATCTTATATTTGTGCTTGTCGGTCACCCCGAACAAAGTATTCGCAGCAATAATAAAGAGAGGAGAAAACGTAGAGACTGGTGTACTATATGACCCATGCTTTGAGGGGAGCTGAAGCTCATTACCCTCGCATGGAGACGTTGGCATAATAGCAACTCGCTAACTAAGGCCCTACTTCTAAGCACATCTGATAAAGGTATTGATAGAAGCCCCTCTGAAGAAGGTATTGTGAAGACTCAATACGGCCAGTTGACTTGTGAATTGGTCAATTGAGTAAAGCAATTTTGATGTTGACTACCTCTCTCGAAGCACCATGACAAGGCGGGTTTTTGTAGATTTCAATGCAGAGTTCACCAACTTTCCAAATGAGAACCAAGCAGTACCAACAGGAAAATCTTGTCTAGTTTAAATCGATTACTCCTCTTGCCACACTAGCGAGAGAGTAGGCATATACCTTATAACTAAGACTGGCGAGGAAATCTATTAGGAAAGAAGGCTCACGTTTAAAACTATTAACAATGAGACAGAATATGAGGTGTTTCTAACAAGACTCATTGTAGCAGAAAGATTGGGGGCATGAGAAGTTGATGTGCATACCGATTCCCAAGTAGTGTTAAACCAAGTGACGAGAGAATACCTGTCAAAGGGAGAAAAGCTATAAATGTATCTGCACCAGGTGTGGGAATGATGTAATCATTTCCATCACTTCGGCATCCAACAAAAACCATGGTAAGACAACTGGAAAGTGACAAATTAGCACAGATTAATCTGTTTCAGGGATGGATGATACACTCTCGCCATTGACGACTAAAGTGTTGGAAGCTCCTTCAACCGGAGACTTAGTATCTAAGATAGGATTAGGGGGCATGGAATGGGTGCACGCCGTGATAAAATACCTTACCACTAGGGAACTTCCTAGCAAAAAGTAAGAAAGTGAAAAGCATAGGGGTCAGATTCACCCTCATGGCCCGTGAACTCAACTTGAGCACAATATAAAATTAGCATATTTGGATTTGATATAAATGAGTTCGATCAAAACAAGTTGACTCGTAAAGACACAATTAATAAACGGGCCAACCCCCTTAACCTTGAAATCAACTTGCAATAACTCATTTAAACTTTATTGGTATTTCTAAATATGCTTATATTTTTATTATTGAGATTGTAATTTTGAATCTATGCTCATATTTGTTATTATTGAGTTTGTAATATTGGTTTTATTATAGGTTAGAATCTGAAAAAAAAATTGATATATTTTGTTAGTGGCTAGTCTTGTTGTTTTTTTAGATGTTGTGGCTGCTAATAAGTATAGGTTTTTAATTTTTATGTAAAATTATGTTAATAAAGTCAAATGGGTTATACGGGTTAGTTCAACCCATTCACATGAAATAGATTCAAATGAGTCGTATTATGTTAACCCATTTCTAATTTATTATTAAACAAGTCAAAATGGGTCAAGTTAGGGCTTGAATGTTTGAATCGTTTAGCTTAATAGATTGTCTAACTCGCTTAAATGTATGACATGACACGACCTAAGAACATGAATTACCACCCTACAAGTGACGCTTCTCCAACCCACTCTTGAAATGTGTTTCACTAAAAGAGGTGTAATACATGATGACATAAATACATGCACGAGTATCTGGAAACCACTCTAACGGGAGAACTCTGGCAGGAAAGGTACTAAAGGTGGGTTATTATTGGCCACAAGCGCTAAGGGATGCATAAGGGTTTGTTAAGAAATGCGCAAAGTGTCAATTCTACGTGGCTGTACCTCACAACCTGCCTAAAGAATTAATCACCACGCCATGGCGCTTTGCACAATGGGGAGTTGATATCGTGGGTCCCATGCCACTAGGCAGAGATGATGTCAGGTTTACTATTGTCGCTATGAACTACTTCACAAAGTGGGAAGAAGAAGAAGCATTGGCCACAATTACAGCCAATATCATCACCAAGTTTCTTTGGAAAAGACTCTTGTAAGCTAGCTTGGTATACATTGGGCCATAATTTCAAGCAACAGGTGAAACTTGATGGCAACCATTATTGTGCCTAGTGTGCTGAACTGGGAATTGGTCAAGTACTCCTCGCCAGGTCACCGCTAGGCAAACGGGCAAGTTGCGGCAATCAATAAAACTGTGTTTAGCATTTTAAAGAAAATGCTGGTTAGCAAAAAAGGAGCATTTGTTTTTTAGGAAGAGGATGGTGCCATATGTATATTGATTGCCCTCACTTGTGGCGGAGGAAAATTGTGATTACAAAACCCAACACTTGGTAGTTACAAATAATTCAATAAGACTCAAACACAAACATCAAGAAAACTAATAACCATAAAACCTCAATTGAATTTAGTCCAGAATAACCACTGCAAAGCATAAAAAACACAAACAACATGTAAAACAAAGTTAGCTCACACAAAAAAATAAAAGAAAACAATATCCAACGAAAAAGAAATAGACTAAAAATGAAACTGTAAACCCATTTTGTCTAGTTGAATAATACCCTTCAAAAGATGTGGCAACTCATGAGAATCTGCATAACAAAAGTTTTGCCCATTCTCTCCCTGATGAGTGAGAAAATCAGAAGCTTGATTACCCTCCCAAAAATCCCATAAATACCAAACAATACACTTACCTCCTTAGAGCCAATCCACGACCAACTTGGAATCACTCTCGATAATAATGTTCACAAAGTTAAACTTTTTGCAAAGAAAAATACATTCTCTAACACCCCTCAGTTCAGCTTCATTATTGGTAGCAAGCCCAAAATAAGCCGAAAAAGCCCATTTCACTCTCCCCGACTCATCCTGGACCACATCACCTCCACCACTACTCCCAGGATTTCCACGACAACTACCATCACAGTTTTATTTAATCCACCCCGCAGGTGGTTTCTGCCAAGCCACCAGTCGATGTCGCCTAACTGAAACCGGCGCAACCTATAGGTCGAGAGAAGAAAGAAATTGCTCCTCAGCAAGAGACAAGTTCCCTATTCTTTTAATACTCCCCGCCAGTCGATGTAACCAATACTTTATAGCAAACCATACACTCTTAACACTTTGAGAGTCTCCCTCCATCCTAGCCTTACACCTACTATGCCAAAGTTTCCAAGTGATCAAGCATAGCACCATACCAACCAAAGTCCCTTTGAGAGACGATTGTTTTGCACAAGCAAACCAATAAGAAACACAAGCCCACCAAGTGGAAGTCTGCATGCATGAAACGCCGAAAGCTACACCTGTAAACTCCCAAACTTGTCAGGCCAGATCGCCCGAGAAAAGTACTTGATCTAAAGTTTCAGACTGTTTTCTTGTGCAGCAGTCACAACTTGATGCAAAAGAAACCCCCATGTGTTGCACTCGGTCATCAACGACAAGGCATTTAAATCTTGCCTTCCATGTACAAATGGATATCTTCTTAGGGAGACTATTGTGCCATATCCAATCCAACCACAGAACTGGCTCACCTTTAACTCTAATGATCTCCCAAGCACTAGAAGAAAAGAAACTACCATCAGTATTAGGCTTCCAAATAAAAGTATCCCCCCTCTTACCAGCCACAATATTGGAAGCAATGTATGCTGCCATGTTCTCCCCAACTAGATCCACCAACATGTCAAGATCCCAATTGTTATTCAGCCAACAATCCCTTAATTTTAAGAGCTTGATTTTTAATGATATCCACCATATTTGAGAGAGGCCCTGAAGCTAACCAACGATCCTACCAGAATGAAGAATTTTCGCCTTGCACCAAAACTTTAGCATTATCACAGACCTCTGGTAAAACAGAAATCATAGACCTCCAAAACTTTGAGCCCTCCAGAATAGCAGTTGACACATGCTTCCACTTTAGGTACTTTGCACGAAAAAAAGAAGTCCAAAGTTATCCACCGAGAGGAGACGCCAAATCATTTTCATATGTAGTGCACGTTGGACCTCTTTTAAATCTCTAATGCCCAAACTTCCCTCACTAGTGGGTTTGCAAATCTTACTCCAAGCTCTCCATTTAGTTCTAGGCGAACCATCAACATTTCTCCAAAAGAAATTCGACAAGATGGATTTTTTAATAGTAACCATAGGGACATTCATCACAACAAGAATATGGATCGCCATAGAAGATAACACATGATGCAATAAAATAAGACGCCCACCTTGCGAGAGTAATTTGAACTTCCACTCGACCATTTTTTTTCGAATTTTTTCCACAAGCAGTTCAAGAATTCTAGCCGTTACTTTTTCTGAGACCAAAGGAACCCCAAAAGAAGTGATTGAAAAATGATCAACCTTAAAACCTGTAACTCTCACCAAGCTACACACCCTGGAAACATTAATCAACTTTGAAGGAAAGAAAGCTGAATTTTCCTTGCTAATTAATTGTCCAGACCATTTCTCATAAATCTGCAAAGTCTCCATAAGCCTTTTCATTGATCTCTTGCCTCCATTGACAAAAACTAAAAATTCATTGGCATATAATAAGTGAGAAATAAGAGGAGCTCCCACTGGATGGTAAAGACCTATAATACGACCCTCGTTGAAATTTTTCCACAAAAGCTTAGTCAAAACCTCCTCCATTAAAATAAACAAATATGGAGACAAAGGATCTCCCTAACGCAAACCATGAGAAGGTTTGAAAAACCTTTATAAGTCCCATGCATCATCACAAAAAAGCAAGGGGATTGAATACATTCCCACACCAATCTACAAAATCTTTTCAAGAAACTAAAACAATCCAAAACCTTCAAAAGAAACGCCCAATCCACCAGATCATAAGCATTAGCGATATCAACTTTCACCATAATGTTGCCCCCACAAGTCTTCCTGTGAAGAAAGTGAACCATTTCTTGAACAAGAAATGGGCCGAAGAACTCCCAGGAGTCTTTAGGGCATACAGGAAAGCTGTGAAAAACCCAACGGAGTGAACTCCATTTGTAATGACTTATAGGAGTTAAGTAGTGATGCTAGTGGAAGTTGGGATAGCAAGTTATAGAGTCCAATATTATTGTGAAGTAGTGTCTAACAAAGGTTTAGAAAAGAATCTCGATCTACTAGGAGAAAGGACAAAGGAGGTAGAGACCAGAGCAACATCTTATAAGAGGAGGAAAAAGTATTATTTCAATAAGAAGGCAAAGCCCAAGTTAATTCAAGTTGGGATCTAGTACTAAGGATAACAGGAACAATGACCCAAGGAGATGGAAAACTAGCCACCAATGAGAGGGACCATACGTGGTCGTAGCTAGTTATAGGCCGAGATCATTTCACCTTAAGGATATAAACAGGAAGGAGTTACCCTATCCATGGAACACCGAACATTTGAAGTACTTTACTTAGGATATGTTGTGTAACCCTGAGAAACCAATAAAATAATTTTTCTTTGAATATCATTTTCTATACGAAGTCTTGTTCATTAGAAGAATAAAGACTAATCGAGCGAGAACAATCAAAGTTAACCTCCTTGTTCATTGTAGTCGATCATCTCTCCCACCATCATACAAGCCGAGTATTAGCAACCCGCATGCAATCAGGGCTAACACTCACACTTGGAAATTGAAAACTAACCACACTTGTATAATCATATTAGCCATCGCCTTCCTTGTGGTCGAGCACCTATCCCGCCACCATACAAGCCAAGTGCTAGCAATGCGCATGCGATTAAGGCTAACACTCACATTTGGCAATCGTAGACTGACCACACTTGCATAGTCAGTCTGGTTAGCCATGACACTCATTGCGGTCTAGCATCTCTCCCACCACCATAAAACCTGAGTGTTAGCAACATGCATACGATCAGGGCAAACACTCGCACTTGGCGATCATAGACTAACCACACCTGTATAGTCTAGTTAGCCATCGCCCTCATTACGGTCGGTAGTTGTGGGCGATAAGCATGGGCTCCCCATGCACAAACGGGGGCCATGCTAATGGATGCCCTCAATCATTTGGGCGCTAGAGGATGGGGCTTGAGCTGGCCAAAAACCTTACATGGTTTACCTTGTCTGCTAAGCCTAAATTATATATATACGTGACAATTTATTTTAATTAAACGACATCATTTTAGGGAGAACTCCTTAAAACGTCGTCGTTTTACATTAGGTTTTGGTTTAAAATATCCATCATCCCCCCTCGCGGTCTCTCTCTTTCCTCTCTCTCTCTCTCTCTATATATATATCTATATCTCTCTCCTTCCTCTCTCACTCTCTCTTACTTTGTTTCTCTACTAGTTGTTATCCAACAATCGTCGCCCATCACCATCTCTCTCTCTTTCTCTCTCTCTCTCTCTCTCTCTCTCACACACACACACACACACACACACATCTCACCATCACCCCAACACCCTAGCCCCAAGTTTATCTTCGTGTTGGTTTTAGTTTTATTTTCTTAGTTGGTAATGGCAGTGAAGGGTTTTATTTTGTCGTGGTTGGGCAATGGGGGCTAATCCATCCCTGGTATCTGGATGGGGGCACCCACCATCAGGGGGCCTGCCTCGAGGGGCAAGTCCTACAGCCACCCACCGCCCGGGGGGGGGGGGGGTAAGTAGCACCTCTAGCAGTCGAGCACCTCTCTCGCTTCCATACAAGCCAAGTGTTAGCAATGCACATACAATCATAGACTAACCACACTTGTATATTCTGGTTAGCCATCACCCTCATCGCAATCTGGCATCTATCTCGTAACCATATGAGCCCAATATTAGCAACGTGCCTGTGATAGAGGCTAACACTTGCAATTGGAAATCATAGACTAACTATGTTTGTATAGTCTAGTCAGTCATCGCCCTTCATTGTGGTCGAGTATCTCTCCAACCACCTCATAAGCTGAGTGCTAGCAACATGCATGCGACCGGGACTAAAATTAGCATTAGGCGACCAAAGGCTAATTGCATGCATAATTGGGTTAGCTTGAACCCAAATTGCAATCGATTCAAGGCATAACATGCACACTAAATGGAACTTATGATATGAGAGCTAAGGAAAAGCAATCAGACGAAATGTCCAATAGTAAGCAAAAGCAAGGTCCAACCAAGTGCATAAACTGGAATGTAAAGGTTAAAGTAAAAGCAAAATAAAGATGTCTTAGGAGTCAAATTATGGCAACATCCATACAAAGAAAAACAACCAACAGAGGTAAACATAGCAATATCCAAAAGCATCTGGCATCACATCCAAGCCCAAGAGACAAGGAACTAGAAAACAGTGGGTCAGGGTGCAGAGTCTTCAACTTTAATGCCTTCAAGTCTATTCTCAGTTGCTTTAACAAGAAGTCCCTAAGCGTCTGAAGATCAAGATTATAACCGCCCCCTAGGCTCGATTATGGACCGGAGTAGCCGCCGAGATTTAGGGGTAAAGGCGAACAACGTCCTCCTGAGAAGGCCTTAGTTTGGCCTCCATTTCTCTGGCACACAGCTAGGATAGGGCGAGCTTCTTCTTTAAGGATTTAGTGACACTACTAAGCTAGAAGTAATGGTCTTGTGCTCTCTGAGCTCTTCCCTAACAGTCTTGAGTCGAGCCTCCACCTGGGCCATCTCACTGCAAGTAGTGTCGAAGTCCAACTGGAGATGCCGAAGGGAACCTTCTACTTGTAAAACCCTCTTTGCATACTCATCATAGTGATTCCTTGCCTCTTCTAGCTCCGTCTCCAACTTGTTGCCACGGAGTCACTCAAAATCAAGGTTTTAATTTCCATTACATTCCGACTGAAAGTTTGCATGCTGGAATGGTAACTAGTACAGCGTAGGTTACTATTCCTTCCTGGGTCAAATTTCGTTTGTTCCGGCCAGTTTCAATTCATTTAGACCAGATTCCGGTATTCTAGCTAGATTGGTAATTTTGGTTCGAAATTTAGTTGTATGGGATTTTGTTTATCACTTGATAACAGAGGGACAAAACTGTAATTTTGTGCACCAGTTTTCACCACTTTCCTTGTGAAATCAAAATTTCAAATCCCTAATTACTTTTTTCTCTTCGTCTATCTCCACAAACCGCACACTTAATCTTGTTTATGCAGCTTTGCTATTGAAGTTGGACCCACTGGAACCAAAGCATCTGGTGAAAATTATGGTCACTGTGGGAGCACCAAATCTCATGTGATGACAATAGCATTTCAGTTCACAATTGAATTCCACCTTCAAGAGAATGTAGTAGCCATGGCACGACAATATATCCGGAGTATTATAGCATCTGTACAGTGGGTGGCACTAGTGCTCTCTGCTTCTTGTTTTAGTTCACATGCTGGTTTTTTGTCACCACCGGGTACTCCTGAAGCTCACACACTTGCTAAATGGAACTGTCACAGCTACAGGTGTGCCATTTAATTATTTTATCATGCATTCTATATATATCTTTCAGGCTCTGGAACAATACAAGTTTGTTAGAGTGGTATGGAGTTTTAGATCACCCAACTTTGTATCATATAATTCTTAAGCAACTAGATAATTAAGCAGTAATAACAATTAAAGAGACTTAGCATTATACCAATTGTTAATTGGACATGCATTCTGGTCACATTTATTGGAAAGACACTGATTTTGGATTTTCTCTAAAATCAAGAACTTTGATTTTTCAAAGAACTTTACCTTTGCGTCCTTGCTTTGAAAGCCGAAGACTTGCCATTTAATATGGAAAGACTAGAGAAATGAAATCTGATATAAATGTGGTATTTCCAAGCTTTTTTCATACAAAAATAAAGGCTAGTCATACACAACTGGGACTTATTTTATCTTCAGAGTGATTGGCTTTGTTTGCCTAATTATTGATGAAAATGATTGATTATTTTTTTAACGGTTGGATTCATAACTTATAAGTATTATTGAGTTTTACAAATACATGTGTTTTTTAAGACTTATATTGAAAAATATTATTGAGTTTCTTAGGTATGTATATTTTTAAGACTTGTATTAATGTTATTTTGGAATATAGTTTATATATATAATTTATTCATATAATGTCTATACATAAATGGTACGTAATGGTATCAAAATATTCTGTTTTAGTACCTCAACTGGAACGATCATTGGAATGGAATTCAATACTTTGCTCAACATCCTACTCTTCCTCCAAAATATTTGCTTCGTAGGTATGCTGTCGCTCACGTTCTTGGAGTTTCTCCAACTATCTCTAGAGGTCAGAAATATCGTTCCGCAGTGCGATTATCTCAATCTCTTGAATGCGATAATGAGAACCCAATTGCGAGTAGGCTATCTTCCATTTCCCCTCAACACCACTACCTCGAATATAGCTTGGCTAGCCCCTCCATGAAGGAATGGGAAGAACGAACACACTCATCCAAGTGGGAATGATGACAAAGATGATTACATAATGGCGTAAAAAGAGAACACACTATAAAAATAAAGAAGCTTACCGGGGAAAGAAAACGTTCGAGTTTAGGCACTATTTGGTGATGGAAGGATCCACAAAATCATCAGCTAGCGAGGTAGATGTTGAAGTCCTTGGTTAGGAAGGAGTCAGTGATCCCGTAGATTCCTCTTCAGCAGAATTGGGCAAAGAATACTCACCTGTCCACGATGAGCCTGCGAAGAAGCTGTGGGACGAGACAATACGAGAACCGCACCCATCATAGACATGAGCTAACCGTCCACACATGCGATGTTGTCCTACCTGGCCTCACCAAAGGTGGAGTTGAAAGGGGGAACCCCTTCGGATGGAAGGGGTGCAAAACTTTTTCCCGCCAACTAACGATATGCTAAAGGATGATATAGAAACTCCCCCCACACCCCCCCCCCCCCCCCCCNAATATTTGGAATTTCTCCTCCGAAATTGTAGATGGAACCGAGGAAGGGGTATTGACCATAGCCTCAATGTCCCCAAATATGGAACTACGTATGGTAAGGGTATGCACCTCCTCGTCGGCTTCCCGTGCTAAGATGGATTCACTTGACAACGAAGATGGCATCCCAAATTCTCAAACAATGCTTCATGCACAATCTCCCAAGAAATCGTCTGGGATGGTCTCGAAAAACTCCACGTCCAATACCAAGCCAACGTGCCCTCCACCTAGTCAAGATTCTTAGCCAGATGGTCAAGATTCTACGGTGGCGGCTGGACTTACCCTCGATCTCCAAGTGGGGATTACACTCACGACTGTGGTTGCTTGGAGCCGCCCTTAGCGCTAGCAATCCTACGACTGAAGCGTGGCCTATTGCTAGCCCCATCAGTTTAATCAACACTGAGACGCTCAGTGCAAGGCTTTTTTTTCCTTTCAGTCCAAAGGGACGGAAGGAGGCCTCTTTTTCCCATGAACCAATGGATTGGTGGGCGACGAATAGTGATCAGTCCAAAGAGACCAAGAAACAATCTATGTTTTCTCTGGTAAGAAGCACATGAGACCAAACAACATTAGGCTTTTTCTCAACCCACGGGTAAACGAGGTCCAAATGGTCTGTCTCCCTCCTGGAACATGTTGGAGTCACGCTATCTGGAATCCAACTCCATAAAGCCTTGACTGGGAATTTGTGGTGACTAGCTTCATTCACTGGAAACTCCCATCCAGCATCGGATATGAAGAACAACTTCCTGTACCAGTCTTTAATGTGGGAATAACGAGACTCCAAGCGCACCACTACAACATTGTACTGATTTCCGTCCCTAATGTGGGAATAATGAGAAAAACTGATTTTTGTGCCAGTCCTTAACGTGGGAATAACGAGACTCCAAGCATGGTAACTCGTCCGAGAACAAAAACTGCATTGATTCCTGTCATGTCACTCAACGACATGGGTGTAAAAGGATTTGTGAGCCGTGTGGTTTGGATGATCCTCCCCTACAGGCTCCAAAACTAGCCGCCACATCACGTACCACGACAGCGGGAGTCTCCAAGCATTGGGAATGAGTTGGGTTGGAGCCATACCTAGAAGATCTACAACGTCGCGAACGAGACGACAAAAAGGGAGCCTTGGCCCCATCAGAAACATATTTATGTATAGGCCCACATGTTTAGCAAACCCCTCAAAATCGACGATGCCGCAACGTGTACAGGCAAAATCATGTCAACAAAATCCGGGATCACATACAAGTCCCTCGCCGAATCCAAGTCCTCCCTAGTAATAGTGGCAAACCAATAATTCTCCTCAAATCTATCTGGTCGAGAGGAGCCACCTTTGCCAGACCTGTCCGAAGACCTATGGGAACAGGAAGATCGAGAACCAAAGCAAGAATTGCTGCGAGGAACCAAGATTTAAAGGAAGACAACGGCTGTTGGGAAAACGATGGCATGTACCAAAGGGGAAACGATAGGTGCCACCCACAGTGAAGACGAATCGCACAAATCCAGCAAAATGCACTGCATGAAAGAACGTGAAGAAAGTGGATAGATGAGCATTGCTCTACACAAATAAACAAATCATGAAAAAGTAGGAAAAGGGGACACACGTTAAAAAAAAATTAAGAGGAAGGAAAATTGAGAGAAATGTGATGTAAAATACTCTCGTTCGCATGAGTGAAACGAGACTTTGTGGGACTGCTAGGCCCAACATTTCCCTTAAAAACAAACCTTGTTTGATTAAAGGTTATCGTTTTATGGGGCCCATAGGCCTCACGGTCGTGTGAAGGATAGAAATGTAATGGACGAGTAATCGCGAGACAAGATGAGCAGGACCGCCAAACACGTGGTTGCAGAATTTAAGCATTTCTAAAGAAATATGAACTTATAATGAAAGTGCAGATAACGTGGAGAGTAATGTCTCCTGGCAAGATACTCGCCCCACGCGGGCCAAATTAGGGCCATGATGGCGTACATCCCAGGAGCGAGGGTAAGATCAAGTCAAGCTGAAAGACAGGCTGTTACAACTTAGAAATATCTGAAATGAAATCATCGACTGAGAGGAGGAGAGGAGAAAATTGAATTGTATTCTTCTTGTATTCATATCTGAAGGTACTCTGCTTTTATACATGTAAAAGACTAAAGCCTATAAAGGTAAAAACATCATAACTAACTAACAGAATTAGTTATCTAATAGTCCCCCTCAAGATGAATTGTATATATTATGCACATTCATCTTGGACAAAAGAGAAGAGAAAGTATTAAAACCCAATGGTTTAGTCAGAATATCTGCAACTTGATGAGCAGAAGATACATGTAAGGTTCGAATGATGACAGCTTGTATTTTCTCCCTTATGATGTGACAATCTAACTCAATATGCTTTGTTCTTTCATGGAACACTGGGTTGACAGCAATATGTAGAGCAGCTTGATTATCACAGAATAATAGAGAAGGCTTGGAAAATGTTTGATGTAAGTCTGAAAGCAGAGAAAGAAGCCAAGTGATTTCACATACTGCACATGCCATGGATCTGTATTCGGCTTCGGCAGATGACCTGGACACAGTTTTCTGCTTCTTTGATTTCCAAGATATAAGTGAATCTCCAAGGAATACACAGAAACCAAAAACTGATCTTCTTGTGTCAGGACAGCTAGCCCAATCAGAGTCAGCAAAAGCTTTTAATTGAATGGAAGAAGATGCTGAAAAAAAAAGTCCTTGTCCTAGAGCTTTTTTAACGTATTTCAAGATTCTCATAGCAGCTTGCATGTGTGGCACACGGGGTTGATCAAGAAACTGACTCAGATGATGCACAGAAAAGGTAATGTCTGGTCGTGTATTGGTAAGATACAATAATCTTCCAATAAGCTTTCTATAACTTGTGCTATCTTCTATTAATTCTCCATCTTCCTTACTGAGTTTACAGTGAGTGTCCATAGGAAAATTTATTGGTTTGGAACCAAGTAAACCAGCACTCTCTATTAACTCCAATGCATACTTTCTTTGGCATATGGAAATGCCTTGTTTACTTCTAGCAATTTCCATACCCAAGAAATACTTGACAGGTCCAAGATCCTTCAATTTGAACTGATCATTAAGAGCATTTTTAATAGACTCCACAGCTGCCATGTTGTTGCTAGCTAAAATTATATCATCTACATACACTAATAAAGCAACAAATTCAGTTCCTTTTTGTCGAGTAAATAAGGAGTAGTCTGATTTGGACTGCTGGAAACCAAGTTGAAGTAGAGCTGCTGTGAACTTAGAATTCCATTGCCGAGAAGCCTGTTTTAGGCCATAGAGTGACTTTTGTAATTTACACACTCTAGTGTCCCCCTTTCGAAGATAGCCAAGTGGTAACTTCATGTAAACATCCTCATCTAAGTCGCCATATAGAAAGGCGTTGTTAACATCAAGATGAATAAGATGCCAACCATGTATTGCAGCCAATGATAAAAAACATCTTACTGTCACCATCTTTGCCACGGGAGAAAAAGTTTCAAAAAAATCAAGACCCTCTCTTTGAGTATATCCTTTTGCTACTAGCCTTGCCTTATATCTCTCAATTGAACCATCAGCTTTATATTTAATTTTATAAATCCACTTACAACCAATTGGAATTTTATTTGGTGGAAGTTCAGTGAGTGTCCAGGTTTGATTTGATTCTAGAGCAGCTAGTTCAAGGGACATAGCTTCTCTCCAATGAGGATGATGGACAGCTTGATGATAAAATTCTGGTTCTATTTGAGATGAAATGGATATACTGAAGGCTCGATGTGAGGATGACAATTTTGAGTAAGAGATAAAATCAGAAATGTTGTAAGGAGTACTTACTTGCTTACGGAGCATACCCTCAGAAGATGTGTTAGAGGTAGAGGTTGCAAGATTGCAATGATAGTTCTGCAAATATCCAGGAGCTTTATGCTGTCGAGTAGATTTTCTCAAGTTAGGAAATTGAGTTTCATCTTGAATATTGAACTGATTTGGTGTGTTTGAAGAGATAGTATTTGGTAAATCAATGATGGTAGGCTCAAATTGAGGTATTGTTTCAGGCTGTCGATTTGTAGTAGATACTGGTTCTGGAATGTATTTTGGTATTACAACTTGATCTGGAGCTGAAGAGGATTTTTTATCAGAAAAAAAAGGAAAAACTGTTTCATGGAACACAACATCTCTAGAAATCAGAAATGAGTTTGTCTCAAGATCAAACAATTTGTATCCTTTTGTGCCGAAAGGATATCCTATGAATATACATTTTTTAGCTCTAGAGTCAAACTTAGATCTGTTTTGAGTGAGTGTTGAAGCATAACACAATGAACCAAACACTTTTAAGTTTGTATATGAAGGACTGGTTCCATATAAAACTTCATGAGGTGATTTATGATTTAAAATAGGAGAAGGAATCCTATTTATTATATATGTGGCTGTGAGTATACATTCACCCCAGAAATGTAAAGGCACATTTGATTGAAATCTCAAGGCTCTAGCTACATTAAGAAGATGTTGGTGTTTTCTTTCTACTATGGAATTTTGTTGTGGTGTTTCCACACAAGATTTTTGATGGATAATTCCTTTTGAAGAAAAGAAATCTGACATGTTAAACTCTGGACCATTATCGGTTCTTACACACTGAATTTTTGCTTTAAACTGTGTAAAAACCAAATTGTAAAATGAAGTAAGAATGTTCCTTACATCTGACTTTAGCTTCATAAGATATGTCCATGTCGATCTTGAATGATCATCAACTATTGTTAGAAAGTATCTAAATCCATCATGGGTAGGGATTGAGAAAGGCCCCCATATATCACAATGCAGTAATTGAAAAAGAGAGCTAGCATTGTAATTATGAGTATGAAATGACAATCTTTTTTGTTTTGCTAAGGGACATACAGAACAATGATTTGTATTTATCTCTTTATTTGGAAACGAAACATCTGGAATTGATTTAGAAAGCACTTGCAATCTAGCTAATGATGGGTGGCCAAGTCTACAATGCCAGAGATGGAATTTTGAGTTTATTACTGAATTGGTATTTGAGAAAGTAGAAAATCTGTCAACAGCATTAGCTTGTGGTTGTTGCAGTAGATATAGACCAGCAACTCTTCTACCCTTCCCAATCATCCTCCATGGGGTAAGGCCCTGAATATAGCAATCATTAGATGTAAATATAAAACAACATTTCTGATTGGAGGTTAGTTTGCTGACTGAAATCAGATTATATGAGAAAGATGGTACACAGAGTACATCTTTTAGAATTAATTGATCAGATATTTGTACATTTCCAATATGTGTTACTGGAACATTTTCACCATTTGGAAGTTGTACATAAGAATTGATTTTCTGAGTGATGTTTGTAAAACAAGCAACAGAATGAATTATGTGGTCTGTGGCACCTGTATCGATGATCCAGGTGTTTGGAGTTGAATTGTTTGGCATGCTCACATTAAAGACCAGGCTGGAAACAGATTTATAGGATGAGTTTATACCTGCTGAAGATGTTGACAAGTTTGGAATGGATGAGACAATTGCTGCTTGGTGAATATCCTGAGATGATTGTTTGTTGTGGATTAAAGCAAGTAATTGCTGACATTCTTCTTGAGAGAAAGGCAGTGAATTTGTTGATTCAAAAGGAGTACTCGCAGATTGAGCCATGACTTGATTGGCTGTGGAAAATTTCCCTCTCTGCTGTCTATAATTGGGAGGATATCCATGGATCTTGTAGCATTTATCAACCGTATGGTTGGTCATCCCACAATGAGTACATAGCAACTTTTCTTTTCTCCCTTGCTGCCTCCCAAAATTTTGTCTAGGATTTTCTGTCTTCTTACTCAAGAATGCTGCTGTTTCAACATTAGATGAACGTGTAGATCCAACTTCTTGTTGTTTCTCCTCTTGGATAATTAGAGAAAAAACCTTGGTAATTGGTGGCAGCGGATCTATAAGCAAAATCTGTCCTCTAATGTGAAAGAAATTTTCATTCAATCCCATAAGGAATTGAATAACATGCTGTCTATGTTGATATTCTAGAAAAAACTTGACAGCACCACAACTGCAAGATTTCAATGCTCCACACGTACAATTGGGAATCTGATTGTAGTTAAGTAGTTCATCCCATAAGCACTTAAATTTTCGATAGTAAACACTTACAGACAACTGATCTTGTGACAGTGAAGCAAGATCCTTCTGTAGTTGAAAAATTCTTGGCCCGTTACCATGAGAAAATTGATTCTCTAATTCTTCCCACATTTCCTTTGCAGTTATTGCATATATAATTGTTCCTGCAATTTCTTTTGAAACAGAGTTCAAGATCCAAGACAGTATCATGTTGTTGCATCGTTCCCAAGATTCATACAAAGAATCAGAAATAGCTGGCTGTTGTATGACTCCATTGATGAACCCCATCTTGTTCTTTGCCTTCAAAGCAATTTGCATTGATCTACACCATGTGTGGTAATTATCCCCCGTGAGGACTTGAGAAACCAACACAGAACCAGTCGAATCTCCATTCTGCAGATGATATGGATCTGCTAGTTGATCACGTATTTGAACAGAATTGGAGTGTGGAATCGAATTGGAGTTTGGAACAGAATTGGAGTTTGGCAGCACATCAGCCATCGCAGCGGAAAAAAATGAACCCTAGATTTTTACTTCTGATACCATGTTACAACTTAGAAATATCTGAAATGAAATCATCGACTGAGAGGAGGAGAGGAGAAAATTGAATTGTATTATTCTTGTATTCATATCTGAAGGTACTCTGCTTTTATACATGTAAAAGACTAAAGGCTATAAAGGTAAAAACATCATAACTAACTAACAGAATTAGTTATCTAATACAGGCCTTACCATATTAAGACAATATACTGATACAAATACCCACCGACGTACGCATCAACCTCTTTCCAAAAATTACATACGAAAGCACATGATATTCAATCTATCGTCACTGACTTGGCCATTGGAGGTATTCCCCCACAACCCCGAGCCATTCTCATTTCTAGTTGCAAGATTAGGGCTAACTGCAAGCGTACAAAACACGTCCTCAACACTCCATACCAAAAGCACCGATACAAAGGAAACTCACAGGAGAGAAGAAAGTGAAACCAAGTGCAGATAAAAAATAGGAGATCTTGATTGCTCTAATTCCCTCCTCGGAGCTGCATGCAGGAAACTAGAGTGACTGGCTTCACCGAGAAAACGATTGAGATGAACGGGAGAGAATCGGGAGAGATCAGTTGCATGGATCCTCTTGTATTCCTTAATTATTTGGGCCCTTGAGGTGAAGCAAGACAAGATGGCCACAGTTCATGCATATATCCTTTCTTTTCTTGCATTGTCATGGTTGACCTCAACAAGCTTTTTACAAAACTAGGGAAGTTGATCCGTAACCCCCTCTGCAATTTTTTCATGATGCATGTACCATTTCCATGTTGACCTTAAGCATCCAAGATAAGATCTTCCCTTTTTTCCTCCATCTTCCTTCACTAAATACCGATCAACTCAAAGCCCTAATCCAAACTTTAGCTACTCGAGTTTTCACGAAAAATAAACTATAATGAGGATGGTGGAAGGATACAAAGAAAAAGAAAAATACCCTTTATCACAACCGTAGTCACAATTATAAATTAGTTTAACCTCTTCACCATTAATTTATTGTCACGATAACATCCCTTAATAATTAGTTGATCTTGGTTTTTAAGATTTCATTAGAGGGGGATGGTGAAGGAGAAAAAATGAATCGAGAATTAATGCTGCAGATCTAGATGATGATGCTTTTACTTAATTTCTTCCTGCCAAATAAATGTGTTTTGTGCCAACAGCTGTAAAATTATTAAACAAAAAAAAAAAAAAATGGTATCATTAAAAAAGGGTAAAAACCCAAAGGCTCTGATAAATGCTTGTGGGCCTTATGCACGTTTGGTCTTTGAGGCAAACGAAGTGGTCTCATGACTTTTTATTGTCCTTGTTAATATCTGTCAAATATTTGTCTCTTTTCTCTATATTTGATCCATCAATATCTAGGTCTTTCTTTATTATTATTATTATTATTATATTTTTCTTTCATCCTTTTTTTCAACTGGTGTGGTGCCCACATATAGCAGCAGCATGTAAAGACATTGGAAATTCGTGTGATTTTTTTTTTTTAAGAGCAATGTAAGTTTTAAATATATAAGGTTTGTATAAATCTTTTATAAAAATGTGAATCTCATGAAAAATGAGTTTTTTTATTTCTTTTTCTCATTGTGGGGTCCCTTTTTTTAGAAAGAACTTATGTGAGATTCGTACATTTGAAACTTTTATATATATATATATAATATATATTATATATCATTTCTCTTATCTTAAACTAATCAATTGGATGATCAAATAGTAGAACCTCATCTTCTAGGCGTGGTTTAAATGGAGCTACTTGGTTTATCCATTGCCACAAGAATTCATGTGGATTTGATTGCAAGGTCATTTCTCAGCACACAATCTTGTTAGATCCTACTTCGTTTCGACCATAATCATTCCTAAAATAGAGAATCCCATTAATCTTATCCTATATTTACTACAATAACTGATCGTACTATAGTATAAGTTTAATATGAGAATAAGTTAGATAATTAGTATAGAAGTAAATTAACAATGAATGATTTAATTTTAGTTTTAATTTTTAGAAAAATTAAAATTTGAAAGTCGACAAAAAATTCTTTTTTAAAAATAGGCTAAATATGTAACTAAAAAAAAGTCCAAATCCAACTTTACTCCGACAAGTCGAAGTTGAAGATGGATTAGAGCCTACACAAGTCGGAGTCGAAGTTCAAATTTGAACTCTAAAGTTGGAGTCAAAGTCAGATTAGGAGAATCTGACTCCGACTATGTTGATACTCACCCCTAATGAAAAATAATATTGTTTATGTTTTGTTCACGTAAATAACATACAAACATATTTAGATTAGTGACTTACTAAACTTGCCTAAAATGCACAGCTCCTTGCTGAACTAAGTCTCATTTGTTTTCACAATCATTTTCATTTTATTTTATCTCATCTCATCTAATCAATCCAACTTTTTCAAATTTACACAAAAAATAAAATAAAAAATTCAATTTTTTCAAATATTAAAATAAAAATAATATTAAAAAAATATATTCTAACAATATTTTTTTCAACTTTCAACTTTTATCAATACTCCTCTCATCTTATCTTATAAAACAAACGAGGATTCAGCCCCTCAACTTCGATCTAGAATCATCAAATAGTTTTTCATTTTTTTTTTAATTGCATCGCGCCAATATACACAACTTTGAACACAGCTCCTCCTTTTTTTACCATCTTCTACAGTAATTTTGATGCTCCCAATCCTTTGGTTGTAAATTGAAGGGTCATTATCTGTGTATCCCTCATAAATTGTTCCATTAAAAGCCAAAATATGATGAAAACCGAAAATTCTCTACCCTTTCTTTACAAAAGTTTTACAAAATTTCAAAATAACACCTAACCATCTCTACGATTCTAAAAAAACTCACAAGTCTTTCCAAAGAATTCAATAAAAAATATGCATAGATTTATTTTTTATTATTATTATTTTAATGAAACTAAAGAATTTAGTTTTAAGTTTAATAAAATCTATATCTTTCTAACTCAAAAGTTTGACCCACAAAATCTCTTAAGGTCAAACACTGTATTTTTCTAAAACAAAAAATGTATGATTTTTCTCTACTATGTTTTATTTCTTTCTATTCAACATTACTCCTTTCACGACCTTAATTTCAAATGAAATAATGAAATGAGTTATATAATTATTGGGTGTGCACGGTTTCTTGCACTCTTTTTTAAAAAAAATAGATAAATATTATGGACTCACGTAAAAAAAATCTATTTTTTAATGGTGAGTCTCACTCTTTTTTAAAGAAAGTACACGAGATTTGCACACCTTAAAACTATATATAACATTAGGTGTAATCAGCGGTGGACCGACGTTATGGCTAAGGGGGGCCATGGCCCCCTCAAAATTTTTAAAAAATTCAAAATATACCCTATATTTTACTTATACTTTTACAAATATAGCAAATGGCCCCCCTAAAAATTTACAATTCTTATGTTCTCTAAAGTTTTCTAAAATTTCAACATATCTAGATATGTCTTTCTACAATTTTTTTCATATAGTCTCAAAATTTTGTATAATTTCTATATATTATTTATTTTTAAGGATGTGGCCTCACCAAAATTAAATTAAGTTTAGAAAAAATAATAAACTTATTAATATAGATCTCAACTTTTTATTATTATACACTGTTAGACTTCTTAATATGGAATCCAAAGTAAAAATACAAAAAAAAAAAAAAATCATTTAAGGTTGATGTTTACACGAAAAATGGTTGAGAGATTTTATCCTCTAGACTTCATTGAGTAAAAAAATTTTATTTAAGGTCTCAATTATAGCATTATATGTTTAATGTGACACAAAAACATCTAGATTTTGCATGAAACTTGATTAACTAGTTTACATACTAGAATGAAAGATGACATTCTAAAAGATCACTTAATAGTTTATATAAAGAAAATAAATTCTAAATATTTCATTACAAAAATGATAATAGATTAATATTTTTCTATGAAACATTATCATTAGAAATTTGAAACATATATTAAGTTTTGTGTTTCATAATTTTATTTCTATGTATATATAGCAAATTATTGAAATCTAATTTTATATATAATTATATTTTTATAATTTTATAATTTTTTTGTTTTATATGACCGTGTCAAACAATAGAAAAGTTGGCCCCTCTCATAAAACTTCCTAGTTCCGCCACTGAGTGTAATATTATATACAGTTTTAACGTGTACAAGTTCTACACTCTCTTTGAAAAAAAATAGAGTTTACCATTAAAAAATTATTTTTTTTAAGTGAGTCTTAGATTTATCCATTTTTTTAAAAAAGAATACGCAAGATCACTTGTACAGCTTAAGACTGTAAATATCATTTCATTTTATAAAATTAATCTGCAAAATATAGGCAGACAAACAGATTATTTGTAAGCGATATTTTATTCAATCCTCTCCCAATCCATCTCTTTGCTAGATGACTTGTCCATACTCCAAAAAATCAATTGAATTTACGAATGAGATTTTTTTTATTTACAAATCAGTTTAGGAGACACACTCATTTAATATGGTAAGATTTAATTTGAAATAGAATCTTAATTAAATTTATACGTGATCAGCACCGTTGATATATTAATTATTATCTTATAAATCAAATCTTATTTTATCGTCAATGCAAATATACCAAAGGTTCAACTAACAAATATAATATTTATTTAGGTACAGGTAGAATAACATGCCCATTGTAGTTTGGACACAATAGAGTATAAAAAAATGAAGAGAAGTTTGAGTAAACTTTTTCAAATTAAATTTAAAAGCACGTGAGAATGTGAGAAGCACGTGCATTTTTAATACTTCTCCTAATTTTGTTTTTTTCCGTCATCACTACACTTGTCACACATTATTTTTTTATTTTTTTTTCTATTAGCAAATATGTGATATAAGCATAATGAGCAGAAAAATCAATTAGTTTAATAAGAATAAAATAAAAATAAATAAATATAATATATGAAATGGGATAATGAATAGTAAAACTCAATTGTCAAATTATAGAAGGAATTAGAAAAAATTCCTTAAATTCAATTTAAATGAGAATTCTATTCATTCTAAAATATAAATCACAATACTCCTTAAAATATGATTGTTAAGATAAATCATAGGATTGGATCTTGGTCGTTGAATTCTAATGTCGACAAATTGAAATAAATGAAAATGGCATGGTTGAATAGTAAAATTGTTTTATCTCATCTCATCATTATAATTTTATTAAAATTTTACCTAAAATATAATAAACATTTTTTTTAATTTTAAAATAATAATATTAAAAAATAATATTTTATTTAAAATTCAACTTTTATTTTAAAACACATTACTATCAATAAAATGCAATTCCATTTTTCAAAAGAGTCGTATCTAGAGTAACTCGCTCAAGTTGACCGATTTTCATTTTTTAGTTTTTTATTTTAGTTTTTATATTTTTTAAATATATTTAAATATTTTAAATAAAAGAATATTTTAATATACTTAAAATCACTTTTTTAATTATTAAATAAATAAATAAAACTTTGGTAAGAGTGAAGCTAAGCGGTACAATTAGTAGGTAAAGCAGTTTTTCCTTCTAAAAAAAAAAAATCTCCTATGTTCATCATCATCATTCACAGCTTTTTGGTTCTGTTACGTCCAGCTTCCAAGTACAGCTTCGGAATTTGGTCAATTAAGGAGCCTATCATTCCCTTTTCTCAAAAATATCTCTATGTAATGAAATTATGGAGTGGAACAATCATTTCATCGGTACAATGAAAAAGTTGTGACCGTATTTTTATCAAATTAAAAAGAAACATTTCAAATTGCGTAGAATTAAGTGCTGGTTTAGTAATAGGAAATTAAATTATCTTATTTTATATAATTATTACAAAAAATTAAATTTTTATATAAAATATAATAAATAATTTAATTTTTTAAATTTTAAAATAAAAATAATATTAAAAATTTATATTATAAAAAACTTTATTCAAGGTTTGAAAAAATAATTCAATTTAGGTTGAGTCAAATTGAAACAATAAGAAACCCAACACATTTTAGTGAATTTTTTGAATCATTCGTTGAGCAATTCAATCAATTGATTTAAACCAATTTAGACCAATTCTATCCAATTTTTTATGTTGTAGTTGTATATAAAATATTACATTTCTCATGTAATTTTTAATACTTTTTAAAATAACCAATTGAAAATTGTTATGAATCTTCCATTCATTTATTCGGCTCTTACCCGAATCTAATTTTTCGAACCTTGACTTTGTTTCTTTTTTCTTTTTCCTTTTTTTTATTTTTTTTTAATTTTTTATCGTAGATATTACATCTATGACCAAAAATAGAGAATGTGTAAATGCATCAACATTATTGGTATCTTTACTTTGGATTAAAATTCTATATAATTCTTTTTAAAAATACTTTCTACAATTATATAAGCCCAACCGTATTTAATGATAAGATTTACACTCTCCCATGTAATATTTAAGATACAAATAAATATAATTATTCTTGTGTATTATTTACAAGTAGAGATGTAATTGGTCAGGTTTTGAATAAAATTTAAGATCGAACCGGTATGCACCGGTTTTACATTTTCGAAAACCGATTACGTACTTATTATCCCTTCTAAATCAATACTTCCAGTTTTACTAGTTTCGGTTCGGTTCGATATGATTTTCGATTTTAATAATATTAGTAGAGGGATAAATTGTAATTAATATACTAATATACATTAGTATACTAATGTATACTAATTAATTAAAGCGAAATGTAATTACTAATATATTACTAATACTATTAAAATGTAATTAATACATTAGTAATACTAATATATTATGAATTTATCAAAATGAATAATATTTTATGTTCAAAATATTGAATCATATTAAAAATATTATATATAATATTAAAAAAATTAATTTAAAATATATAATATAGTGAATTGGTCCGGTCCAGTCCTAAAAAGTATAGAACCGAAACCAAACCTGTACCGACCAGTTTTAGAACTAAGGAAACCGATTCAGACCAGATCGGTTTGGTTTTCCGATTTTTCGAATAATTTTTTCACCCTTATTTACAAATTGTATCTAGTAAATATAATTATTCTTGTATCTATCGTAACTCATGTTTTAGGGTTGATATTATTTTTCTTTAAATTATAAATTATAAATAGTATTTGACTACAAAACGTTAAGGGAATCTTTAAAAAAAAATTTTATAACAAACTATTTAAACTGTGTTTGAATATTGAGTTGTTTATGAATAGTAGTGAGTTGAGATGGTAAATTGAAATATGTGGAACTCACCTAAAATTAGTTTATATGTGTTTGAATGTTAATATGAATTTAGATGTATTTATGAGAAATTAAAAAATATTAAAAATCTCACTTGTAAAGATGTGTTGAGTTGAAAATAATTATAAGTCTCACTTGTAAAGAAATTTTAAATTAATATAAATTTAATGATATAAGAGTTGAATATTTAATATAAATCAAAATCGAAATCAGCTGAACGAATGAAACCAGCCTGTGGCCTTGGCTTTTACTTGGCGCCTATTTTGCTTTCATTTCACTGTAACCCTTTTTTTTATTCAATTTTTGGCGGGTGTTTCTTATGGATTAAAAAAAAAACAAAAAACAAAAGCAAAAACAAAGAAGAAAAAGAAAGCAGTTTTTTTTTTTTTTTTTTAAATGTTAGGGGTAATAATGTTATTTACTATATGCCATGGGGGCTAGGGTTTCGCGTCTCTATTATAGAAGGTGGTCTTTTAATCTTAATCTGCTGCGGCTGGTGCGTGTGTCGGTCCTCTCTCTCTCTCTCTCTCTCTCCCTCTCTCTCTCTCTGTGAGCTCGCATACACAGTCCTTCGCACTCCTTAGTGCATGTCGGTTTCTTGTAGATTCTCATACTTTCCGATTCAACAACCAATAGATTCTCCTTCCCTCTCTCTCTCTCTCTCTCTCTCTCTCTCTCTCTC
>QEOT01008853.1:3178-28337 GCA_003123785.1 Pterocarya stenoptera | reverse complement strand
TTTTTTTTTTTTTTTAATTTTATTTTTTGGGTTTATAGGGATTATTGAGAAAGCAAGAGTGATTATTATTTGGTAAAAGTTGACCACTTTACAACATGTCACATATTCTTAAATTATGTTCAATTTGGGGGCAACATCTAGGGCGATATTGGTTCGTCCTTATATCGTAGGTACAAATATTACCAAGAGACATTTTGTTTTGAATCGTTATGCTTTGCACTTTCCCTTTATAATTAGAAAGTGCAAAGCGTTAGATTCAAGATTGGGCTGAATTAAGTTTAAAATACACCATTAACTCATGTTCAATTGACCTATTTATTTTATACACCACTTAGACCAAATAATACACCATTTAGTTTGGTCGATTCTTTTGGATTTGAATTTCCAAGAGTTCCCATAATAAGAGAGAAATAGAAATATTAAATAGGTCCTATAAATTTATTGAGTATTTAATGTTGATTAAGAAAGGCAGTTATAAATTTTGTAGGGTCTAGTCTATGTGCATATCTCTCTCCCACTCTAAATTCTAAAGTTGAAGGTTTTAAAATACTTCTATAAGAGTTTTAATGATTAATTAATTCTTCTAATGATACATATACCCACGAAAATATTAATAAAATGATAATACTTCTGCTATTATAATAATTGAGTGAGCCTTCAAAACTTTATAATTGTTGAAAATTAAAAATCCATCACTCGTAAGAACCTTTGTGTTGCAATGAGCTCTACATTGAACATCCTCCAAAAAAAAAAAAAAAACATCCTCAAACCCCAAACGCTCAAAATTGAGATTTCCGGAATCGGAATTCCAAAACATCGAAGAACCTCCCTCCACCCAACATCTTATCGTCCATTACTACAAGAGGATAATCGAAGCAAACTACTATACTCTGCTTCCATCGACAAGGATTTCAAGAGTTGGCATATGTCTTGTTCCTTATTTTTTTTCAACATCCAAGTATCCTTTTCATGTGGCGTTTGTTTTTTGTGTTATCATACACTTGCTTTCCTCTATTTGGTGTTGATGAACACTAATAAACGAAGAAATAAATTAAGAAAAAGTGTTTTCTAAAGAAATAGATAGCAATGATGAAAATGAAGTAATTTTATTAAAAATTATGTTTATAAATATGGAAAGTGGTTTAAAAAATAACATACTTTATTCGAATCTAAATGCTAGTTATCGAACACAAATCTAAATTATTGAATGATGCTAGATATGATCCTACGGTTTGCAAGTAGGAGTGGCAATATGTGACACAATCCGTGAATCCAATACGAACATAACATAAAATTAGTGGATGTTAACAGGTTTGGATCAAAATGAGTTGACCCATTAAGACACGATTTATAGATGAGTCAATAACGGGTCAACCTGCAATCAATCCGTTTAGATTTTATTTCAAAATGACAATTTTATTATTGTTGAGTTGTAACATCGATATTTCTCAGTATGCTTATATTTTTATTATTGGGATTGTAATTATGAACCTATGCTCATATTTGTTGTAGAGTTTGTAATATTGATTTTATTATATGTTAACATTTGAAAAATATTTATATTTTTTTGTTAGTAGGTTAAAGATATTATGGCTACTAATAAATATAAATTTTAACTTTTAAGTGAAATTATGTTAATCAAGTCAAATAAATTATACGTATTAGTTCAACCCATTTAAATGAAACGAGTTTGAATGAGTCGTATCATATTGACATATTTATAATTAATTATTAAATGAGTCAAGATAGGTAATGTGACCTGACCTGTTATCTAAATAAGTCGGATTAGAGTTTAAAAATTTGACACGTTTAACTTATGGATCGGGTTCGGATTGACCTATATAATCAAATGTTCATAATTTGACTTAACTTGACACGACATGAACACAATTAAAAAATAAGAAGTGCCATCCTATATGTAAGTCTCATCCATTTCCTTTTAAAAAAGAAAAAAAGTGAGATTCATCATTAAAAATATTATTTTTATATGTGGGTTCCAGATTTACCAACATCTTTCAAGAGATATATACGAAACTAACTGAATTATCCACACAAATTAATATCCGGTTAAAGTAGTATCTTACATTTAAAGACAGTCACCTACTTTTTTTTTTATTAATCTCAATAGATAGAATGAAACACTCGTGCTATTTATCGGTATTAAATGCTATCCTAAGATGTGAATGAATTCGGTGCTTCTCTTTGGACCCACACATATCTCAATAAATTACACGATGCTATCTATAATAACTGTATATACAAAGTATTGTACGATTGACTTGACAAGGCTTTGCTATTCCAAGGACCAAGGTTATGTATTAATGGGGTTAGGTTAAACAGTGAAGAAAATGACCGATCAACAGTTCTCTGTCGCCTTAACAATCTGGCACATAATCCTGCTATGTGTGTTGAATCATTTGGAGGAGGAGAGTTTTCAGAGAGATAATCTGCCGTTGTTTTCTGTGTACTACCCCAAAGTTGTACACCTGATGAGAAAGATGAACAGTATATAAGCCCATATAAATTTTAAAAATAAAATTTATTATTAAAAATTTAATTTTTTTTTTTTATATAAATTTCATATTTACACATTTTTCGTAAAAAGAATACACGATGCTTGCACGAGGAATATAATATCTCTTTTCCAAATCGGCAGTATCCTAAATTAAATTCGTGGTTCGAGAGGGCAGTATTGCTTCAATGAAAGCATCATAACTCCTTTCAACGGCCATTTTTGTTGGAGAATAGATAGCAAATGGCGCTCCCAATTCCTTGAACGTCAACTTGCATGCCGAGCCGAGGTTTACTGCCTGTGACTCACGGCTATGTGTTTCTTATTCGGCTCTGGCAGTGAGACTGGTAGATATTTCAATTTTAAAATGTATAGATATAGCACAAAAAAACTAAAATAATAATAATAATAAATATTAAATTACATAAAAAATCGTTTTTTTAATTATAAAACCCACCTATCTGAATACAGTTGCAGCTTCAAACTAATTCTTTTTTTTTTTAATCTTTCTTGAACTTTAGAATTAAAGTGAAAGAGACATAAACGCATAATATATAATCTAATTGTTAACGTCCAAAAACGCCGTAGTCTGATAGTGAAGAAAGATTCATTCTCGGATACGCTGAGGTGAGTTGGACTTCAATTAGTGAGGTGTGGAGTCCCTGACAGTAATCTAGTACGGCTGTATAATGTTGGTGCTTACGTCCATGGTGATAAACAGTATTTAAATATAGAGCAAATAAAGAGAGATGAACACACATTTACGTGATTCGACACTAGGTCTATGTCCATAGAGGTTTGGAAATGGGAGATTCCACTATAATATACTTGTTTACAGTCTCTCACAACCTTTCATTTTTCACTGTATAATAGGAGCTGAAAATCTACTTGCTGGAGAAGATATTCTCTCTGAAGTTCTCTATCTAGAGATTGAAGAAGCATCTTAAGAAGAAGTTTGGCCAAAAATCCCTCCAAGCATTCAAAACAAAAGAAATCTCTGAAACCGTATGCACACTATCCCTTTTATCTGACCTTCTTCATGTGTGCTCCTCGGTAATGGTGAGGGAAGTCTGTTTTGTGTATCTGACTATCTCTCTCTTTCTTACTTTCTCCAGACACCTCCTTGCCTCTTGACATCCTCACCCCTTGTCCTTTCATAGTCCCATTTCCCCTTCTCTTCCTTTGTTTTTAAGTGATGGTCTCCTTGACGGGCTGAATCTTGAAAACCATTTTGGGCCTAGTGTATTTTACCCCCTACAAATGCTTGCGATTCTTAAAGGCAATTTGTTCCAAAGAAAACCTTGAGAATCTTCAAAAGTAAAATATGGAATCGAACTAATCTACCTACGTCCATAGAGAAATAAATTCCAGGAGCTAGCCTTGGTAATTTGTTCCTCTTGCGTTAAGCAACAAAGATTTCTGAACACATGATTAGGCGGAAGATGGGCTCGATCGTGTGAAGTGCAATCGCGAAGCCCATCCTAGCGAGGTAAGTGGGAGGTAGACTTGACCGCACGTAGCGCGAGCTCATAGCCCGATTGTGGCGAGGTAAGCGGGAGGTAAGCTCGACCGCATAAGATGCGTATGGTGTGAGCACATAGCTCGAATATAGCGAAAGATGGGCTCGACTGCGTAAGATGCATACAAAATTTGGTCGGGCAATCAAGTAACCTATCCGCCTATTCGAACACCTAAGAGTTCGAGTGGTCCCCGACCTTTCCCGCCTGTTCAGGCATCTGGGAGGTTGGGTGGCCCAACCTTTCCCGCCTATTAACTTAAAAAAAAAAAAAAAAAAAACGGATGAGTAGTTTGTAAGACTGGACTCACCTTAAGCCTTGTCGAATGACGCATGTACTCCAGGCATTTTTGCTTTTGATGATGTTGGTGAACTTTCCTTTTTTGATGTGAATGGCGGTTAATGTTAGAGTACGTTTGTTGTAACCCGCGCGAAATGGTCAGGGAGCTCGTCAACCCTTTGGGTCCATTTCAGGCTGATGTGGAGCTCGGAGGCACGTTAACTCCACAGGCTTGTTCCCGATGGTAATCTGCTGCAAGCGGTTATGGTACGAGTGCAAACACTCGGCATTCGCTGGTGGAGATGTTGTCTCAAAAGTTGCTGATGAAGATTTCGTTAATGGAGGTTCCGTTGGTGGAGATTTCGTTTGTGGAGATTCTATCTTCAGGTAATCAAAGGTTGACTTGCATTCCTCTGTAATAGGGGTAGAGTAGCCTTAGGCATTACACTCATCCCTTTGCCTCATGGAGAGGTAAGTTGTTGATGGAGATTCTGTTGGTGGAGATAGAGGTAAGTTGATGATGGAGATTTCGTCTTCGGGTAGCCGAAGGCTGAGCCGCACTCCTTCGTGAGAGGGATAAAGCAGCCTTAGACATTACACACATTCCTTTGTCTTAAGGGAGGTAAGTTGCTGATGGAGATTTCGTTGATGGAGATTCCATTAATGGAGGTTCCGTTGATGGAGATTTTGTCTTTGGGTAGCCGAAGGTTAACCCGCACTCCTTCACAAGAGGGATAGAGCAGTTTTAGGCATTACACTCATCCCTAGCGGCTAGATTGGTGGTCGTCGGCACCCTCGCCAGGCCCATAGTTGGTGGGCGAGGGATGTCTTGGGTGTACATTAACATGCACCCTTCTTACGTATCATTCATGGCACTATTCATGCCATGCATGATGATCACATTTCCTAGTTCACTCTTAAGTGCACAGTGCACACTTAGTTTGTGCCTGCTGGTTGAGTGAATGACCCAGTTTATTTTTGTGCATAGTATTTGTATTGTGCACTTAAGTGCATAGTATGGTTAAAGATCGAGTAGTAAGCACTCACAGTTCAACTGACCGGGAAGTTTGGTTCCTGACTTACACGTTGCATGCATGGAAAATCATTTAAGTACAATGCATTTAATTGCTTGGATGAGGAAAGGTTCACTCACCACTTTTCTACAGTAGTGTTTTTCATAAAAATAAAAGTAGAAAGGCTAAAAATATTTATTTGGAAAACTTTCATTTGCTCATTCTGAGATTATTTAGCGTGCCAAGAAATCATATTTCTTTTGCTTATGATACAAAAACAATCTCGATCCCACAGACAACGCCATTGTTAATGCCAAAAAACAGTGCAGCCCGAAAGAGAAGAATGATCTATTCCCAAATGTGCTGAGGTGAGATGGGCCTCGATCAGTGAAGTGTGGAGCCCCTGGCGGTGATCTGGTGCGGCTGTATGGTGTCGATGCATACGTCCATGGCGATAAATAGTATTTAAATGTAGAGAAAATAAAGAGAGATGAATATACAGATTTACGTGATTTATGGAGGGGATATTTCACTATAATATGCTTGTTTACAGTTTCTCATAACTTCTCATTTCTCACTATACAATGAGAGATAGAGATTCACTTGCTGAAGATGTTCCCTCTAGAGCTCTTTGTCTAGAGGTTGAAGAAGCAACCAAAGAAAAAGCTTGGCCAAAAATCCCTCCAAACGTTCAAAATAAAAGAAGTCCTTGAAACTGTAGGCACCATATCCCTTTTATCTGACCCTTTTCATGCGTGCACCTCGATGTGGTGAATGATATCTGCTTTGCGTGTCTAATCATATCTCTATTTCCTACTTTCTCTTGACACATTCTTGCCTCCTGACACCTTAACTTCCTTGTCCCTTCTTTGTCTCTTTTTACTCTCTCTTTCTTTGTCTTTTAGTGATGACCCCTTGATGATTTGGGTCTTGAAAACTATTTTGGGCTTAATGTATTTTACATCCTCACAATATTAATCTTTCATTCATTAGATCTCCGTGTAATTGATGCGTATATGTAAGAAAATGGGTAAGAGGCCGAAGAGAACCACAACGAGTAGCCCAACATAGATGTGTCAATCCAACGGTTGATACCATTTTACTATCTCCAGGGTTTATTGTTAACAAGAAAGTGGATTCAAAAGAGATAGTAAGCAAGAGAAGGGGGATTTGTGGCCCTGTGGTAGTCAATGGGTCATGGGCTTTCAAAAGTTATGGAAAGAAACGTAAGGGAAAATTATACATAAACCCTTGAAAAATTTATAGTTATTCTCTAAATTATCAATTTCGACGATCAAGACCCTAAATTAAAAAAATACGGCATTGTAAACTCCATTTCCCTTTAAAAAGTCCAAATTACCCACCTAATAATTTTCAAAAATTTTATATTGTATATATTTTTTTTTCCACATTTAAACTTGGGTTCTTTTTTCCCACTTTCAGCCCCCAACTAAAGTGACTCAAGTCAAGGCCTTGCAGTCATTCAAGACCACCCACAGACCCAATGTTAGAGGAGGGGAAAATCTTGGCCTTCTTCTTTTGTGTTCAACATTTTGGGGCTAACATTTTCTCCTTTTTGTTTTGGGCCTAAAATTTCTCTATAATCGTAGAGTGTGTAAGTGCCCGCAATTGTTTTGAAAAAGAGTGAGATTTATTACTAAAAAATTAATTTTTTTCATGTAGATCTTATATTTATTCATTTTTTCAAAAAAATTACGCGACACTTGCACACTCTACTACTGTAAATATCATTTCTTTCAAAAATATATTCTCAAAGAAACAATAATCTTTATTAGGTCTTCACTAATCTCATCCGTAGTGTCATTGGTTTAAAATTTTAAATAATATACCCTTTACTTTTAAATTTCCGGATATCCTTTGCATTTATTTTTACATTTTTTATTTATAAAAAAAAGAAAAAAACATTTTTAGGCTACCATTTGCAAGATACCAATTTGTCATTTGCTTATATTAGTGTTGACGAGAGACTACTTTGGATACCCTTTGCCTAAAAGACTGGACCCCTCCCTCCACCGTCCATCACTCATGTTTCCTGCCTTCCAGCTATTATTGTTGTGGTCACTACATGTCCCCCACCTCCTTCACCTCCTTTCTTACCCTCCACATTTTCTTTTTCCTCACAATCAAAACGACTCATTTTTATTAACACTTTTTACAATTCAGATAGATATAAATACTATATATTATATAGAAAAATACTACTATACCTTTTCAATTTGTCCATTTATTTTAACCGCTTATGTATTTATTTATTTATTTATTCTTACTAATTAAAGAAGTAACTATTAGTGTATTTATATTTTCTTTTCTTTTTTAAATTTTTTTTAAAATATTTGAAAAAAAAAATTGCACTAAGTGGCACACAAAGTGGGCAAATACAGGCGGCAAGATAGCATCACTCTATTATATATCGACCTTATTGTATTTACTATTTAATATTGAAGTATATAGTGTCAATAATTTGTATTTTATGTTATAAAGTCTAGAGATCTGATTCACTCTCTTTTAGTTTTGAAAAGTATTTGGGTTATATGAATTATAAATCATTCTCAAAACCAATGTGGCTTTTGGGAGTTCTGACTTCCACCTCACAGTCAATGAACATATGGAATTAAACTTAAAATTTGGACCACTGGATAAATAAATAAAAAAAGGTCTATATATTTTTCTTTTTCATTTTCTAATATTTTCTCTCTTTTATTTATTTTATTTTTTATAGAAATAGTCACATTTCATTAATGATCCAAAGTTATAACTGTTGACTTATCAGTATATGGATAATCCAAACTATAAGCCAAACTACGCAGCAGCTCTGGAGCTTCCTCATACATAAATTACTTTGTAACGGACATTGTCTTAACTTTTAAAAACTTCCTCAATACAGAAAAAGTGTTCTGTAAAAACAGAACTTGCAGGGCATGCCCTTCTCTTTTGTTGATAAAAGGGCATGCCATTTTTTTGAACATGGAGTTGGAGGGGAAAGGTAAAAACTTTGGCACATTCCATTCGTGATAGCACAGGGAAAAGCAAGAAGAAACACAAAGTCCTGTTTGCTACTTGATTGGTGGGATAGGACACGTGGCACCCTCTCAAAATTCCCAGCATTATTATTAGTTTTTGAGGAAAAAGATGAGTCTGCAGTACTCAATGTTATGTCCGGAATTTAAAAAGGATAAATACAATGTTTATTTGAGACATACACGACCATCTTACCCCAACAACATTACTAGTTTGATAACTCAAAATATCTCGGCTCTTTCTTCTCTATGAACCCACAAACTCATTTCAATCTTCTCGACTCTTCTCACAATCCATGCATAATCTAAGTTACGATTTAGATAATGAGTTGAAATTAGATGAATTGAAATAAAAAATAAAAGTTGAATAAAATATTATTTAAATATTATTTTTTAATATTATTATTATTATTATTGAGATTTAAAAAAGTACAACGTCATTGGTCGGAACTACATTGTGTGATGTGCTTCAGATATTCAAATTAACAAAGATTCTATTTATTATGGACCCACTATTCGAAGAGAGAGAATGTTAATTCAGACACAGTTGGTTCGAAGCTTAGCCAGAAGAATGTAGTAGTTTCAGCCTCATCAATTTAACGTGGCTTATTTATATGAATTTATTTTATATAATTATTTTGTTGACTAAAATATTTATCAAATCTTTCACATTCAAAAACGAACAAAAACAAAAAAACAAAAGAAGAGCATTTCCTGAGAGGGATATCTGATGTCGGTCTGCTAATTGGAACTTTTTTTCAGAAGCCAATTATGCTTTACTAATGAATTCTTAAACTGCAAATTGAGAGTTCAAATTCTTCAGAAATCTATTGGGTTTGAAACAGTTGATGTTATAAATGAAAAACCAGGACTTCTGATCTACAAGTAGTTGTGGATAAAGTGCGGCCGATCTGCAATTATATGCATGCTGGAATGGTCCAGCAATTATTGGACATTTATCTTCAGATCAGAACCCAAAACCCTCTTTAATATCAGATAGCAAAATTCATCAGGAAAGCGACTCTTATTAGCATATCTGAGTAGTTGACGACAAGTTGACTGAACTGAACTTGTATATAATACTGTCCATCATCGCCAAACTCAACCCCAAATTAAGAAAAATAAACTACAATCACATAATGCATTAAGAGCTCAGTTGGTTGGGGGGAGGGGGGGGGGGGGGCCCAAATCCCTGAAAAAGATGTCTTATTTTCATAATAATTTGTATTTATCGGAAATATATAGGTACAATTTGTCGACAAATCACAGAAGACGTCGAGAGAAGGATTACCGATTACCTGATTTGAGTCAGAATTACCAAGTCCCAACACTGGAAATTCTTTGCTTCTTAATTTCCTTCTCTGAAGAATGGCGATCAGGACGCTTCCTATCTCTACCTGCAAGTTTCCTAGCTAGATCTGCTCATCCGTCACATTATTCCATTTTTTTTTTTTTTATACCATCAGAACAAGCAAACGAAAATGGAAAGCCCAATAGCAGTGACAGCATAAACCAAGGAACCCATCAACTTGATCAGAGAGTTGCCACCCGATGAAGGGGGAGGGACGTGGTAGTAGAACGGAAAGTAGGGAACAATGGGGTTAGGGGGTGGCGGAGCTCGGTAATTCTTGTTAGTTGTCGGCGGGGGGGAGAATGTGCCACCAATAATCGGTGGTGGTGGGGAGTAGTAACTGTAGGTGGGCTGAGATGGTGGGGGTGGGGAGTAGTAGTTGTAGGAGCCGCCTCCGCCGCCGCCGGAGCTTGGTGGGGACGGGGGTGGCGGGCAGATGACAGCGGTGGGGGATGGTGGCGGTGGCGGATGCGACGAGGGTGGCGGTGGCGGTGGGGGTGAGGGAACTGGGTTGCAAGGGTTGTCGCATGCGGAGCACATTGTGCATGCGATCTGGTACTTGGACGAGGTGTTCACCTTTGTTGGGGTTGCCAGTGCCAGGTGCTGCACAGACATGATCAGGAGGAGGAACATCAGAGAGAGTGCTGTTCTTCTTTCCATTTTGGGGAGAGAGACCACCTTGAAAATAGGTTATGGAAATTAGAAGAAAAGGAAGAAAAAGATCAAGTTTTGGTTGCAATTTCCAGAAGATTGAAGGGAGGAGCCTGCCCTAAAAGAGGACTGTGGCAGTGTGGCAGTATGCGTCTTTTACCTTTGAGGGTACCCAATTCAGACCCCTTTTTATAAGGGATTAATGGAAGTACTCAAAAAATGTAAAAAAAAGTGTAGAAATTAGAGGACGTAAGAGGTGTATAAGAAAACAAGGACACGTTTTACTCTTTTAGCGAGAGCAGCCACATTTGACATGGGATTGGGATGGCATTGAAGCGGAATGGAAGGTGAACCAGTTACAGATGGGTAGGGTGGCAACTTCGTACTGCCATTACACCTATAGATGTCAGTAACTGAGGATAAACTTGGAATAAGCTGAGTTAAAAAAAAAAATGAAAATGTTGTAGCCACAAAGTAATTTTACAAACTTGAGATTCATTATATTATAAAATTATTTTTATATAATTTAATACTCAGGATGAGAAATACTCCCACAAACTAAAAAGATAGAAGCATGTAAAAAACGACAAGAGACAAGGTTGTATATATCCCATGTTCATTGACCACAATAATTTGGCCAGCAGGCTTTTTTATATGCGTTAAAATGTGAGAGGAAAAGGAATGAGATGATCGAAGTCGGTAATAAGATTAGATTGGACGACTTATGCTACGTATGTTCATACGTGTAGCGATTAAATTGGGGGTGTTTCAGCGCATTGTGGTGGTCCGGAGGAGCGTAGTTGTCAACAAACGCAAGCACCATCTATCCGACCGTTAAAAAATTATCCACTAGTTTGAATTGAAAACTCATATCAACCCATCTCATTTCATTATTATAATTTTTTTAAAATTTTTACATAAAATATAATAAACAATTCAACTTTTTCAAATCTAAAAAAAAAAATTAAAAATAATATTCTAAAAATATTTTATTTAACTCATCTCTAAATCTAAACGGAGCATGAAATTCTTTTCTTAAGACTATTATTTGAATGTTTTTACACCACACTTCATCTATATGATATAATTTAATTTTTAAATTTTAAATTTAAATTTATTTTCTAAATAAAATTATGTCATGTGGATGATGTGTGATTAGGGGTGTAACCGGTTCGGTCCGGTTTTGGACAAAATCTTGGACCGAACCGGTATGATCGGTTTTGTATTTTTCAAAACCGATTACGTACCGGTTATCCTCCTAAACCGATACTTCCGGTTTTACCGGTTTCCAGTCCGGTCCGATTTTTCAATTTTTTAAAATGTAAATTTGACATTAGTATAATATTAGACTATTAAATAGCTATATATTAGTATTAGTTATAAACTATATATTAGTATAGTTATATAATACATGATGAATTACATTTTCATTTTTAAGATTAAACTTTTATTTTATAATAACATTATCTTATATATAATTATATTAATAGTATATGATCAAACAAATTACAAATATTTATATTTAAAATTAACATTTTATGTTATAATTTATAAATTATAATATGAAATTATTTCATATATGATATATAATTATATTATATATATATTTCACATATAATTATAAATTATATATAAAACTTATATATTAATATATATAAAACTTATATATAAAATATTATTTTTTATATATATTTTATCAACCGGTCCAGTCCGGTCCGAAAAATTTCAAAACTGGAACCGGACCGGTTCTGGCCGATTTATGAAATATAAGAACCGGTTCCGGACCAGACTGGTTGGACCGGTTCAGACCGATTTATCGATTTAAATTTACACCCCTATGTGTAATGTAAAAACTTTCAAATATAATTATTTAAAAAAAAGAAGAAGTTTTAGGTTTATTAAGAAATTTTATAAAAAAATATCATAAATTGAGTGATTTATTGTATTAATTAAGGTTTTTTTTTTACTATAAAATAGATCTAATTTGTTACCGGAGAATATATCCGTTTATATATAAATTTTAATTTTGCACAATGTTTTCTGTTATAATAATTTAGAGATTAGCTGAATAGTATGTGATTAGTTACTTGTAATGTTACGACAAATTATAAGGGACTGATGACGTGGAGTCAAATGGTAAATGATGATTATTCCTTATCTATCAAATTTATAAACACCAGGGTTTATCACGAGACGCAAAAGCCAATGGACACGAGATACGCACCAACATTTGACATGTAACGATGTACGTGCAATGCCAAAACCTCATAAAAGTAACAATAATTGAGATGATAAATTACTTAATTCATCAAATAAAAGAAAGAAACCAACAAACTAAAAGTAAATAAATAATGATGAAAAAAATGAACACTCCTTCCCTCATGTGTAAAGGTCGCGTGAGGTCCTCCCTCTCCCTACGGAGGGGAAACTTTCCTCCCTTGTTCCTACTCATAATAAAATAAAGGTATGTATTTTTGTAAGTTATATTTGTGGTGGCTCGATTTATGTTACCAAGAGATTTGGTGGCTCAAGCTATCTTGTCGTGGCACCATACAAGCCACTCAAAAATAACTTGTGAGGAACCTGTTAGTAAATATAAACTAATAACAGATTGTATTTGTATAATATGATGACACTTTCGTAAGAGTATTTGTTTCATGAGTTGAAAATGGATAGAAGAATTGTAAGTACGTTTATTGTATATAAATTATCTCTATTTATAGACTACAATACACTGGTTGGCAAATAGCACAACTATTGATAATGGATACAATCGTTTGACTCAATCAAAACACTTATTCAACCAAACCTCTAATGGAAACAATCACCATAGAGAGGGTGCAATTTCAAGGGATACACAGTTTGATGTGTGATCACCACCCCTCAAATTTTACATCTTCTATTTGAACACACAACAACGATGATTAATCCATAGTTGAGATCTTACCTAGGTACTTTTTAAAGTTTCCACAACTCAACTCTCAATTGTACCTCTTATAGATCGGCGTCAAATCATGATAAGCCTTTATATGCACATGCTTTCTTCATTATCTTATCTGGCCACACCTTTTACTATATGTGCTCCCATTGACCACATATAAAGTGTGACTTCACTTCACTATACATTTAGTGAACGACATCAATTCTCTGTGACTGAATACATATTCATGCACATTTGTTGACTTCAGCCGAATACACAACGTATGTATTGACTTGCATTGAATTTTTATTAAGTACTTCTGCTAAAGACATTTTTGAGGCTTTCCTTAATCATTTTATTAGCGACTTTACAAATTATCAACCCTTTTCAGAAATCAAACTTTTGAAAAATGATTTACTACTCAATTTGCCTTTGATACATAGTTTACACATATCGAAATCATTTGAACTTATTTGTGCTATTAATCCAATTTTATAAGTTCTTATTATTTAATTCTTATTTATATAATCTAATCTTAAATGCCATAAATATGTATAATTGGTAGACACACTCAAATAATTAGAAATAGATACTTTATTATTAATATCAATATTTAGTACATACACATTGTGACTTTTCACACATTTCACTAATACATTACCTTTACTAATAATCATGATTCCGGACTTAAACTCAAGTGTGTAGTTCTTTTGATCTAGTACAAACACAAATACTAAATTCCTACGAATATTAGGTACATACATTACATCATTAAGCAAAATAATAGAACCATGTATATAAAATTTGCATGTACCTTGCCCAAGACATCGCAATATGTGTTGTTGCACATATACACTATGTGCCCACCTATTTGTCTATTTGTGAAAAACAGTTATTTGTACTTGCAAATATGTCTTGTTACTGCAAAGTTGACCTACCATGAATCTGACGCTAATTCCACAAGCATTACTTTTGAAGCTATCATCACTATTTCATTTTTTTTTGCTTCCCTTTATTAGTATATTGTGATTCGTAATGACCATTCTTTCCACACTTAAAACCAGTTTCCATTAAATAATTTACTTTGCCTCTTTTTCAACTATTTATTTTTCTTAAATTGCTTTCACTTCATCTTGTTCTGTGGAGAACGTGTGTGTTGAGCCATCATTAAATTGGATGATCAATTCTCTTTGTTCCTTCCTCCTCTTCCTCCTTTCTTCTTCAAGTATCAAAAGTATTGGGAGTAAAATTATTGTTATTTCCTTTCCACTATGTGTTAAGAAAATAATAATGTGATCCCAAGAGGAAGGAAGATTATTGAGTATGGTTGTAACTTGCATTTTATCAAATAGAGGATGAGCAGCATCAAGTTGCAATTAATTCTATTTGAAGTGCATGATCGCTCACACTTTCATCCTCCTTCATGCAAGTCTTATTATACTTATCTAACAATAATTGTATATAAGTATCAGACTTTAACCCATATTTTCCTTCAATTGCATTTATCATATTTCCTTAACAGTTTCATAGTTTTTGAAAAGAGGAATGATTTCATCATTCATGCAATATAAAACTAAGGCGCCCCAGTATTGTGTTCTTCCTATTTGTCTTTGGTTCTTACGACTTCCACTTTCATTTTGGCCATTTTTCATATTTTCAAACGATTTTGATGTTGTTAATATATATAAGATATTTTCATGAGTTAGAAGAAAAATTATATGCCTCTTCAAATCCCTTACATTTAGTTTTTCAATCCCCGATGAATCAATAACTTTTTTCATTGCCATAAATAACAAACACTAATATTAACAACAAAAATACAGAAACAATAGAAGTGATGTCTTGATCGAGTGTTCCCATGAACTTGCCTTGAAGTTTCTCATTTTTCAAGGAGTTTCTAGCAATTTGGCATAGAACCAAGAGCATAATAGCTTTTGAACAAATCAAATCGGGTTTGAAATGACTCAAAACGATAAAAGACATATAGATTGGTCCGAACTGGTTCAGAAAACTAAGTTCTGCGATTCAAATTGGGTTCAGGCATAACAGATCAGTTTTTGGCTTAGTCAACGGCACAATTAGCAGATTGGTGTGCCACTTCAGAATGTGGGTCGGCTCACTAGCTAGACTCTTGGGCATAGGCTTAAGCCAAGTTTACTACAAGTTCACATGCTTTAGCATAGTGGGCCAGAATTAGAACTCATTTTCGGGCCATTTGGTGACACTTCAGTTCAAATGAAACGATGTCGTTCGCTACTCTCAAAACAACATCGTGCTGCTTTTTCCGAGCATCTTCTAAGGTTCTTAGACCATTTTGGTCATTTTTCTCCTTAACCAGCTACATAAGTATTTGAATTTTGATGATCGTTGGTCAAAAGAACATTGTTTCACTGGGTTCCATCTTTATGAAACTTGGATCTTCACTCTCCTCCGACATAATGAACGGTGACGACGCAATATTTGACTTGTCCCCAATATTCTCAGACATTGGCAATGGTGAGGGATTTCGATGACCAGCAAAAAAAGTTTTGAAATTTTCTCTATTATTCTTTGTTTCGGACAATTAAGTTTTTGGCCCTCTGAGTGAAGATTCTCTAGTAGTTTTCCTCAAAGTAATAACTAGAAACTAAATTTTGTAAATTTTCAGTAGATTCGAGGCCTCCCACCTTGATTTGGAAAAGCTTTTTCTTTGGGTTTAAAATCTTACTTAAGTGTTTGTAATATGCAAATGTGGTTTCCAAGCCAAGTACTTGCCTATTAATGGTCTTCTCTATGCGAGAATATAACACGTCTGTTATGATAAGGCTCTGATACCACTATTAGTAAATATGAACAAAAAACAGAGTGTGTTTACACAATATGGTGACAATCCCGTGAAGGTGTTTGTCCCACGAGTTAATGATGGACAGAAGAATTGCAAGTGTGTTTATTTTGGACAAATGATACTTATTTATAGGCCACAAGATACTTGTTGGTAAAGGGCACAATCATTGGTAAGGAACAATCATTTGACTCAATCAAACGGTTGTCTCTTAACACTTCCTTAACACCCCTATGGGAACTATTACCATGGAGAGGGTGCAAATCTAAGGGTTACACTATTTGGTATGTGATCATCACCCATCAAATTTACAGAAGTGAACTAGTTTGTTATAAGTACTCATGAATGACTTGTTCGTTTGTAATTCATTTATAAATAAATTGATTTAGGCACTATGAATGTGGCTTTCCCTTCTCAAGAAACTTTTGAATGGCTCATTGATTTAGGGGATCTGGATTTGATGATACTGAGTTGGCTGATTCTACGTTGATTGCGCTAAACTACCTTGAGAAGGCATATCAGCATAAATATGGTAAAAGAAAAAGTAAAGATTCCTCAAATTGGGGCGATATTGCTCATTCATCAGTATTTTGACTGTAACTTTGGTTACGAGTATGAAAATTGTTCATATGATCCCAATTTGAAAGCTCTTTTTGACACACATGTTGCAATCACTAGCTATACCTAATTGTCTCCATTTTGATTCTGAAATCAGACGTTTTCCCCTCCAAATCATTGATTTAAGTTATTTTTTTTAATTTTATGGTAATGTTTCGCTATCACTTTTAGAAATGATTCTTATTCCAGTTTGAGCCAACTTTTTGGCAAGATACTTGATTTATTATGTGTTATACTTTTACGCAATAATTGAGATTTTTCCTACTTGGGCAAAGTTTTCAGATTCTCGATTTTCTTTACTATATAAGCCCAGCTTGTGGATTTTAGAACTAGTTTTCGACTATTATGAATAAACCATATTCTTATTGTTTTCTTTCTGTGTTGCATCTTTTATTTGTCTCAACCCCTAATTTCTGTTAATTAACTAGCCATCTAAATAATCCTTAATATGCTTGGTGTTATTCATTGTGTACACTACTGAGGGGGAGGCACCTAGGGGTGTTCATCCGGGTTCCGACCTGGGAACCCGGATGAATTCGGGTGCAACCCTTTTTTTTTTTTTTTAAATACAAGCCTATATTTTATTAAATTTTTGTCTAGGGAGTTGGATGAAACGCATAACATTTATGTTCTAAAAGCTCAATTAGTAAAACACAAAATTTCAAACCATAATTATTTTTTATATAAAAGCCTTTATTTTTTTCAAAGAAGTCAAGCTGGAACGCATAATGTGTTCAAAATCCCAAATGCATAAATTCATCCATGCATGCATCACAATACAATCCATTACATATTACATTATTTGTTATTTATACATTACATTACAATACACAAAATTACAATATATGAATTGCAAAATCAATAACATGTCCATCAATGATTTAATCTCCACACCAAATAGTAACTTCAAGTAATTGGACTGAGAGATCCTGCAAAACACACAAAGTTTTGAACAATGATTATATACAAGGATTAAGACAGATTCCACTTAATAAATCAAAGATAAAGATGAGAATGGATTCTTATTTTTTTTTTTCCAAGTACACCCATACTAACAAATATTTTGTAGACTTTTCATTCAAATAGATATCCCTAGACAGCCACTTCTCTTAGCAAAATTAATAAACAAGAACATAAAATAGAGTAGCACTCAACTATCAAAAAGTTACACATTCTCTCTGTCCACACTCGCTTAACAATATGAATATCAAAATGCTTAATACAGTAGTACTTGTGCTAGTATGTGCTCAACTTTGTTTCATTAAAGCATGCAACAAAACCTGATTGAAGCACATCCTCTTTGTTTCATTGAAGCATGCAATTTGAAACCTTTTTTTTCAGGTATTTTTATACAAACTATAGTTCAAATAGTTGGTGTAGTACCATGACCCTGAAGAAATTGTTGCTGATCCCCAAAGTTGGCCTCAAAGTGGAGAAAGCACCACCACATGTCATATAGGACATGACCAATCATAGGTGAACAGATCATGCTCCCAATATAAAACCAAAAGGCCATGCAAATCTCATCAACATTAATGTATATATAGTTTCTCTAGCAAAGGCAATGACTACTCCAATTCATAAACTTAAAAAGCTTTATATAGTTTTACTATAATCTCTTAAGTACATGTTTAGGTAATGAGATGAAAATTCTACAAATAGTAGTGAAATACTTCGAGTTAAGATTTTTATTGAGTTTAAAGAAAAAAAAGTTGCATAAAAATATTATAAAATTAAAATATTGTTATATAATATTATAATTGGTCCATGGCTATTGATTTTAATGGCATGACCCTTCATGATTTCCTTGTTTCTATTGCACCCTCCTAGTGAGGGTTGTTTATTGTATATAGTTCCATACTAGACTAGGCCTATTCTTTGAAGTAATATAATTTGTTTTACTTACCAAAAGAAAATATATATATTATAATTTTTATTGAGCTAACGCTTTTTTTGGTTATTTCGTCATGTTTACATAACAAGAAACTTCAAGACTTTAATCAAAAAAGAAATAATAATAATAGATTTAACAATTATGCATGCAGGGAGAACCAATAATAACAAACAACAAACAAAAAAAATACGTCTTATGGATCCACAGAGCCTCTTCCATACATTCAATTATTAAGTTGATAATATCCATTAATTTGGATGATAGTTGTAAATACTTCAGTTGACACACAAGAAATCCAGTTCCTCTAAATCTTTAACAATGACACACAAGTATTACTGATACCCACATAAAATTTGTTCAAAACCCGTATCATGTGAGAACTGAGAAAAACGGAAACATGGATCCAACTATAATATGAGAAGAATATAAACATAGATCCAACCAGAAATGTTTTTAAAAAAAAAACACATCTCCCTATTCCATTTATGGATTCTGCATTTATTTTTCCATAACTCTTATTAAGCTCTGTTTGTTTTGACGGAAAAATAAAAGAAAAATGAACGAGAAAGAAAACACATAATATACTGACTACGCCTTATCCCCCTCTAGCACACCAGCCATTGGGGATCTTCAAAGACCAAAAATGATACCACTCCGTAAGACTAGTTTTCCCTAAAATCAAAGCCCCGGCCCTTCTCAGGAGGTCGACCACGCCGGCGTCCCCATGACCCCAGGTACCTTGGATCCCAACAACGCGTACAACCTAGTCGTGTTGTTGAAGGAGGCCGAAGCTTGAACAATAATTTCTTTTCAAAACTCGAATAGGGCTTACGGGAGAGAGGGAGAGAGCGAGAGAGAGAGAGAGAGAGGAGGGTTGCGGCGGAAACAATGGGAATTATAGAAAGATAGGGTTTTAAAACCCGTAGGATAACAATCTGGGTATTGGGTTTTAAACCCAGTACCCGGGTTACATAACCGATACCCGGACCGGATAGGTCCGAGTTTTACAATCCGGGTTCTGGCCCGAAACCAGTAACTGGAATCCGGTTTATCTGGGTTCCGGAACGGGCCAGGTAAAATCCGGCTTGGATGAACAATCCTAGAGGCACCTCATGGTGGAGGAAGAGTCCACACCATCTTGAAGGGTCTTCCATGTACTCTCCCCTTCATAATTTGAGTTGTAACCAAGGGAAAACCACCGTGCAAAACGTCCTTAAAATTAGTTTTAGTGGTTAACGTTATTATAATATTATAATGAAAAATATTATTATTTGTCTTAAGTTAATTTATTATCTCTGACTGTATTAATTGATGTGTCACAGTTTTTTAGTAGACTTTCAATACAAGCGTTCATATGAAAACCATTTAAAATACTTTATATCAATCAAACATGATTGAAAATGACAAACTCAGAGATTTAACATTGATGTGTTTCCATATATATATATATAATAAATTCTCAATTTGAAGTAGTCTTGCTCAAAAATAGATGTTTTGATTTTGTCATTTATAATCGCACTGACTAATGTGACAAATTGTAAAGTTATTCTAAACTAACTATTAATTAGATAGAAGATTATTTAAAATATGTAGCATTACTCGATTTTATCGAGAGTTATAAATTCTACTTTTTATGATAGAAATTGCTTTTAGAATTTGAATTCACCCGACATATTAATTTACTACTAACTAACTTTTAAACTCACTCTATAAAGGAAAAATGATTGTTTTGGATGCCATTCATGTGGTGGCGTTAAATAATAAGATGCTAATGGATGGTGACTTGGTTAGTTGGAATCGCCAACCTTTTTCACCAAATAAATTGACAATTAATTAAAGAGAAATAATATTTGCAATCATTGAGTGTGCAAGCATTGTGCAATTTCTTTGAAAAAAGTGAATAGATATGAGACATACATAAAAAATTAATTTTGTAATAAAGGACAATAATTTTTTTCAAATCGATTGCGCAGGACTTATGCACTCTACGACTGTAAATAGCATTACTCTTAATTAAATAGCTTTGGACTCCTCTTTGAATTAGAATTAGCTTATAGACAAATACTACTCTAATTATCTTATCTCATTATCCAAACACATTTTTTTATAAACTATTTCATCTCATCTTAATTTAAAAATCTCACTACTATATGTTCAAAATATTTCATTTCATCTTATTTCATCTGAACTGTGTAATCAAACGAGGCTGAAGACTACTTTTGGGACCCTCATCCATCAACGGTTAATGTTTGATAAAATAGACAACTTGATGGCTATTGATCTCGGTGTCTCGCGAGGAAAAAGTCTATCTTTTTTCAAATTTGAAGGTTTCAGATGAAAGAAAGACGACATGAAATAGACATCTTAGTATTTATTATTTTTTGTGTAGTTTTCTAGAGCAATATCAAGTTTTCAATAAATATTATAGAGTTCTCTTCATGTATTTATCTATTTATCACTTGAGACTAATACATTTCATAAAAACATTGAATGATTTAGATTTGACCTCACAAAGCATCATCACCGCATTCATTCTAGATATAGATCTATTTTAGTGTCTCACGGCTGTATTTGTAAAAATGTTTGAAAATATTTGAGAATTTTTAGAACTTGTTTAAGATTAGCTTTTAAGAAATGCGAGAAAACTTGAATAAAAAGATCTTTTCAAAATAATTGTATTAGAGTTTGTGAAAGTAGATAGATATAGTTGAAAATTTGTTTAAAATTTAAATATATTTTTTTAAGATTATTTTTGTTTTGGAGTTTGTAAAAGTTGTATTGGTTTTTCTATTGAGTAATGATTAGGTAATGATTAATTGAAAAGTTAAAAATTCAAAATAGGATTTTTTTTTTTAATGTTTGAAAAATATTGGGAATGAAATTATGAGAAATGTTGAAATTTTTTTAAGACACCTTGGTTGCCAAACATGTCCTAAATACATAAATTAACAAAGATATATACAAATATTTAATGAGCTAACTTAGAGGTTGCACTTAAGAAATGCAAGTTTCATGAGAAAAATTGGAACCCACTACCAAATTTATAAGGGGACTTACACGTATGGGGCTTGCATAAAGGAAGAAGTTACAAACTACAAATCTTTGAGTTTTCTTTAAAAAAGATAAAAGTTGATCCAAAGATGAAATTATAGCCTTGATTCAAAATGATTTCCTTTCATCTCTAGAAGGGTGATGTCAAGAAGTTTATGAGAAATTGTGATCTATGTCAAAGGGTGAAGGTGGACAACACTCATCCTAGTAGCTTGCTTTAGCCTCTCTCAGTGCCGTCACAACCTTGGTCACACATCACTATAGAATTCATAAAGGGGCTACCAAGTTCACATGGATTTATGGGTGCATGGTAGTTGACACACTTACCAATTAACATTACCAAAATTATTCTCAAATATGTTTTCAAGCTTCCTGGATTACCCATTTCCATTATCTCAGATAAGGACAATACCTTCACAAGTAAGTTCTGATAGGAGTTTTTTAACCTTCTTTAAGGGATCGAATTTTGCATTGTTGCGACACAATCTACATAGGGCTTAGGATGATATATATGAAGAAGTATGTGGACTTGCGAAGCCTTTCATTTAATAATGTGTTGTAGTATTTCAGTTGTTTGCTTTTTATTGGCCGGAACCCTATAGAAATAAGGGGTTTGTTATTTCTTTTGTTGGGGGCTTTTAAACTAGAGAGTTGCCTTGTAAGAAGTATCGAGAATTTAAGTAGAAATTCTCCTTTCCTTTCTCTTTTCTTTGTTCTATTGAAGGCTCTCGTCCTCGAAATGAATAAATTTCTGTAACACGTTACATTATTTAGTTGCTCATTCATCGGACTTATTACATCTTGTTTGTTATTTTTTAGGAAACCCCTTTTTTATTGGCCACGTTTAAAAAAATGATAAAACAAAATGTTATTAGAGTTGTTCCCAAATCAAATGAAAAATTAAAATAAAACTTTTAACTAGGTAAGGGTTACGACAATCATGATTTTTAACTTCATAAAACTTGAATTCTAAAAGATTAAAGATTTGATCCTAAGCCCCATTTGAACAGTGAGATGAGATGAGGTGCGTTAAGATGATTTGTGAATAATAGTGAGATTGTTGAGTTAAGATGAGATGAGATGATTTTTAAAAATTTGTGTGTTTGGATTTAAAAATGAGATGATTTTAACATTTTAGAGATTCGATAGTTGTGGGTTCAACTAATAAATGTATAGTGTTTGTAATGATTGAGTATTATTTATAAATATATTTATATTAAGTAATCCTATATAAAATTTTTGGAGATAGTATATTAAGTGATAGTATATAAATATTTTTAAATATATATTAACTTTTTGGGGATTTGTAGTTTGTCCTTATGTGAAAACACTTGGAGAAACCGTCTCTGCATACACCTTTTCATCTTAACTCTGTATCCAAACCACACATTAAATTTTCAAAAGTAAAAAAAAAAAAAAAAAGAATTGAAGACGGGAAGAATTGTCACTTAGAAAGTGGATGTTCTGTGTACTATTGTTTGTTAGCAAGTAGGGAGGAACAACAAAGAAGCCTCAGGCTAGTTCTTGAATAAGGAAAAAATTACAGTTTTTATTTTTTTATTTTTTTTTCCAGCTCAAGCAAAAGTGATGAATATGATAAAGAAAGGATCCTAGAAGCAGGGGCAGTAATGGTGGGAAGTTATGAGAAATATCTAAGTTTACCATCCCTAGTTGGGAAATTGAAATATAATACACTTAGGTGTATAAAGGAGAGAGTATGACAAAAAGTAAACAATTGTAAAAAATACCTTTTTGTCCTCAGTTGGCAAGGAAATCTTGATAAAGATTGTACTTCAAGCAATTTCAACCTATACCATGAGTGTGTTCAAGCTCGCTAAAATCTTATGCAAAGAGTTTAATGTAATGTTTGCAAAATTCTGATGGGGAAATCAATAAAAAAAATAGCAATGTGACGTGGTGAAGTTGGAAAATAATGGGAAAGCAAAAAGGGAAAGGAGGCCTCGAGTTCAGGGATCTAGAGAGTTTTAATTTTGCCTTGTTAGCTGAGCAATGGTGGAGATTTATTCCAAATTTGAGTAGCTTGGTAGCTATGATTTATAAAGAGAAATACTTTAGATCACCATCCTTATTGGAGGGAAAATTGGGTTACAAACCTTCTCTAATATGGAAGAGTGTGTGGAATGTAGTAGATTTATTAAAAAAGGGCATGAGATGGAGGATTGGTAATGGAAACAACATAAAGATTTGGGGCCACAAGTGAATGGCTATCTACTCCAACAACTTTCAGTGTACAATCACTAGTGTCGATTTTGAACAGGGAGGCAAAGGTTAGGGAGCTTATAATGCGGCATAGTGGGGAGTGGAATAAAGAATTGATTAGAAGAATACTTGAGGAGGAAGCATACCAGATTTGCAGTATACCTTTGAGTAGAATGGATGTAGAAAATAAAATTGTGTGGGGTCCATCTATGAAGGGGTTATTCTCAGTTAAAAGTGCTTATTATGTGGAAGTTGATAGGAAAAAAGTTATCCAAGGTTAATCCTTAGGGGAAAGAGTTACTGACAACAGATGGAGAAGTTTGTGGGAGTTGAATGTACCTCAGAAAGTTAAGCTATTTTTATGGAAATCCAGAAATGAATTGTTAGCTACAAGAAGGAATTTGTTTCATAAGAAAGTTGTAGAAGACTCTTTATGCCCCATATACTCTATGGAAGAGGAAATTGTTATGCATGTGTTATGCCAATGTACTACATCAAATGATGTATGGTTAGAGGCTATCAATACTGTGAGATCTCTAAAAATTACTAGTTATTTTATTTATTATTATTGGTTAATTTATTTCAATTTATTATTATTATTAGTTTTATTTTATTTTAGTTGTTGTGCATTTTATTTTAGATTTGTTTTCGGTTTGGACTTTAATTTTTGTAGTGTTTTATTTGTTTTAAATGGTTTATATGTTTACTAGTTTTGTGCCGTGGGTGTGTGAGTCTGGAGGGGCCCAGCCCGTGTGTGATATGAGTGACCCAACCCCTTGTGTTTTAATCTCAGCCCATGTGTGTGTGTGAGATGAGAGAAGCCGTGTGTAATAAATGTAGCCCAGCCTTATGATTTATTAAACCAGTCTTATGTTTTAATTCAACCCGTGTGTTTTATACAATCCAGCCCACGTGATGAACCAGCCTTGTAAACCCAGCCCCTTCTCTTTAGTTAGTTAAACGGTGAGTTTTGGAATTTAAAACCCTAGGTTTACATCTTTTCTCCCTTGCGCCGTGCACCATCTTCTTCTCCTTTCTTCTTCTTTGTTCTTCTTGTTTCTGGGTTTCTCATGCTCCAGCTGCTGTAAAATGCCGAAAACTTCCTCCAATCAAAGCACGGCAAGCACGCATCTTCTCCTCATCGGCCACCTCCTTCTTTTCTCCACCTCAAGCTTGCATGTTGCCTTTGTGTCGTTCGGCAATGGAGTCCTTAGTGCACGGTTAAGCCACTACTCCACATGTCCGCACCACCTCCATTTTTACCTCCACGGCTT
>QEOT01008852.1:7629-26988 GCA_003123785.1 Pterocarya stenoptera | reverse complement strand
ATTTTTCTGTTTCATATTGTTTTCTCCTTCTTGTGGAATTCTTGAAAACTTGGTTAAAGCAAATTCAGCTCTGGTAGCAAGACAGAGTAAAAAGAATTACAACAACTTGCATAGTCTAAATCAATATATCCAGTTACTAAACTATTTTCACTCTTCTCAAACTTGAAATCAAGATCTGTGGTCCTTAGAATGTACTGCAAAATCTATTTAGCCGCATGTCAGTGTGTCTTTCCAGGATTATGCATATATCAACTAACTAAACTGACGGCCAGGGAGATGTTAGGTTGTGTACACACCATAGCATACATTAGGCTTTCCACAACACTTGCATACCAGAAATTTTTCATATAATCCCATTCTTCATCACTTTTAAGAGACTGTAATGCACTAAGCTTGAAATATGGGGCCATTGGAGTACTTACTGGCTTTGTCTTCGAGTCCATGTTGAAGCGTTGTAGTACGCTCTTCAAATACTACTTTTGAGTAAGGTGAACTGTGCCTTTCACCCTATCTCTGTTAATCTTTATTTCCAATATTCTTCGTGCTTCTCCTAAATCTTTCATTTCAAACTCTTGATTCAGTTGAGCTTTCAATCAATTTATCTTCATCTAGCTTTTACATGCAATCAGCATGTCATCTACATATAAAAGCAAGTGTATGAAAGATCCATCTCCAAGTTGTTTGAAATGCACACAATGATCGTATTGGTAATGAGCGTATTTTATGTCAATCATGAAGTAGTCAAAACGTTTGTACCATTGCCGAAGTGACTGCTTCAAACCGTAGAGAGTTTTCTTCAAATTGCAAACCCACTTTTCTTTTTCAACTTCTTTAAAACCTTTAGTTGAGACATATAAATCTCCTCCTCCAGATCACCATGTAAGAAAGTTGTCTTCACGTCAAGCTGAGCTAACTCAAGTTCATATTATGCAACCAAAGCTAGCAATATTCGAATGGATGAATGTTTAAGAGCAAGAGATAATACTTCACTATAGTCAATTCCCTTTGTCTGAGCCTAGCTCTTGGTTACCAATCTAGTTTTGAATTACACTCCACTTTTAGCAGCTTGATCATCTTTCTAATTGAAATCCCACTTACAACCAATTGACTTATTTCTTTTTGGAAGTGGCACAAGCTCCCATGTCTGGTTCTTATGAAGAGACTGCATCTCCTCGCTCATTGCCCTTTTCCATTCTGTTCACTAGGTTGTATGGCTTCTTTGTAAGTAGTTGGGATCTGATCTCCTTCAGCTGGATGTGCATACGTCACATAGTCTACATAACGTGCCAGTACACGTGTCTATCTTCTCGACCTGTTTGTTGCAATTGATTCAAGTTGGCTTGGGGATATTATGACTGGACTATCAACCTCAAGTTGTCCCTGGTCTCCATTAACGACTCCTGACTCTTTTAGAGTGGTAAACTCCACCTTAGGCGAATCACAAGGTGCTTCGCTATCATGGCTACCTTCATAGGAGTTTTTATGCTCATGTGACTTAAGCATCTCAGACTCGTTGAATCTTACATCTCTACTGATTATTACCTTCTTTGACTCTATGAACTAGAGTCTGTACCCTTTTACACCAGTACTAAAGTCTAAGACTTTTGCTTTCTTGGCTTTAGGATCAAGCTTACTTTCTTATGCATGATAGTAAACAGGGCATCCAAAAATATGTAAGGAGTCATAATCTGTAACATGAGTAACTTTCCACATTTCAAAGGGTGTCTTCCTGCCATTGGTAGCTGCGGGTAATTGATTGATGAGGTGGCAAGCATACGTCAGAGCTTCAACCAAAAATTATTTACTAAATCCAGCATCTAGTAACATATACCGTACTTTCTCCAGCAAAGTACGATTCATCCTTTCTGCCATACCATTCTATTGTGGTGTTCCTCGTACAGTGAAGTGTCTGACAATTCCATCTTTCCGACATACTTCCATGATGGGGTCCAGAGTATACCCACCTCTATTATCTAATTTGAGCAGCTTGATTTTCCTGCCGGTTTGAGTTTCAATCATCTTTTTCCAATTAAGGAAGATTTTCAATACTTCATCTTTATGATTCATCATGTACACCCACACACAACGAGAATAATCATCAACAAATGGTACAAACCAGTGCTTATCTCTTAAAGATGCATTTTGGGTACGTTCCCAAACATCAGAGTGCACATAGTCAAGTATCTCCTATGTAAGATGGATTGCAGTTCCTAACTTGATCCGCATCTATTTCCCAAATACACAATTTTCAAATAAAGACAATTTTTCAATCTTGGCACCTTTCAGTAGGTCTTCTTTAAAAGTGTTTGCAAAGAGTTTTCTCTAGTGTGTCCCATACCATATGCCAAAGCTTGGTGGTATTTAGCTTCTCTTCCATTGATAGGACTTCCTTGCAAGAAGCACAAATTTCCTTGTCTTAAGCCCCTCATAGCCATCTGAATTCTCATTACCACTTTGAGAATTCTCTCTTCTATGGTGATTCTAAATCCCTTTGAATCTAGAGTCCCAAGTGAGATAAAATTCTTCTGCCAGTCAGAACATATCGAACATCTGTCAAGGTCCTGACGGTTCCATCATGTAGCTTCAGCCAGATGCTACCTATTTCCTAAGTCTTACAGTGATTGTCGTTGCCCATAAGTATTGCTCTACCATCAATCTTTGTGAAGTGAGTAAACCAGTCCCAATTGAGATACATGTGATAGGTACACCTGAAATCCAAAATCCATTCATTAGAATGACAAATGAATGCTGAACCTATCAAGGCAAGATCTGGTCTTCATCTTTGTATGCGAAATTGCCTATGGAGGATAGGTTCTTCTGTTGCCCCTTTAGTTTGGGACAATCCTTTTTCTAGTGCCCTTTATTATGACAAAAGGTACATTCATCTTTGGTGAGTCTTCTGCATTACAGATGAACCACTTAATCTGGCTCGTGTTCTCGATTGAGAATCATTCTTCTTTTCTGGATACTTTGATAGGGATCTCCCTCTTGCTATAAAGACTTTAGTTGGTGTATCTTGTTATAACCCCTTATCATTTCTACAGTACTCATTATTTATCAAAACACTAGATATATCGCTAAAACTAATCTTTTCCTTTCCATACAAAAGTGTGGTAATCAAATGCTCATATATATCAAGCAAGGAATTTAACAAAAGTAAAGCCTTATCTTCATCTTGGATTTCAACATTCAAATATCTTATTGTAACTATTGAAGTGTTCAAACATATAAATACCTTCTCGAAATTGGAATCTGAAGAGCTCATTCTTCAAGTATAGGCGACTATCAATTAATGCTCTTTATCAAGTATTTTTCTTCCAATTTTCGTCAAAGTTCACTTACTTTTGCCTCTCTCATAAAAAATACTTATGATCTTTGGCAAGACATAAATGGATTGTACCGCAAGCTTGTCGATAAGCTTATCCTAATCCCAATCTGTTATGTCCTTCGATTTATCCTCCAATGCAATATCCAACTCTTGTTGGAAACATCCATGACCGCACATTGCCACATTCCAAAGTTAATAGTTCCATCGAACTTCTCAATTTCGAATTTGACATTTAATACCATGGACCTACATCCAGAGCTACTAGAATTTCCAAAGCTCTTATCCCTTGTATTTTCTCCTCAAGATTCCATTGGAATATTACTACTTCTGGAAAATGGATTTCAAAATTTCAACCATACGGATGAGTCTGGAATGATCCAAATAGTTGGCAAGCACTATTTGATCATCGAAATTGGACTCCAGATGGCTCAAATCAAGGCTAAAACAAATCTAAAATTTTGAATGGTCTAGATCAAACAGGAGCAGAAGGCGGGGCACATGTGGGCATCTCTGGCATCGGTTTGCGATGCCATTTGCTCCAACTCCTTCATCTTGTCAAGACAAATCTCCTGGTGTGATCAAAAGTTGATTTCCATCAACTTGAATTTTCTAGGTAGCAAGAACCACAACTCTAATACCAATTGTTGTGCTAGAACCACCTAGAAAGCACGCACCCCACAAGATAGAGACAATATTTAAGTGATTCAGAAATCTAGCTACGTCCACTGGAGCAGAAACAACAGATTATGATATGTTTGTACAAAAATTACAAACACTGGACAAACAACCTCTTTATCTCTCAAATGGATCTTCTCTCTATTTCCTCACACACACACAAAAGGCTACAAATGCATTTCTTGCTTTGCTCTGTGTATTCTCTTCAGAAGGCATCTCCTGTTTATAGGAGAGGTTTTGTGTGTTATACCAAGGAAAGTCTTTCAGTGCACATGGCATCGAAAGCATATTCCACCGTAAATTCAGGTATGTGCCGAAAGCACAGACAGAAGGCATGTCCCATGAGACAGAAGCACATAAAGCACTAATAAGGCATGTGGTTGGAGCATGGACTTCAACAATATATATACACATTGTATAATGTGTATATATATGTTACAAAAATTTAGATTTTTTGTGAGGATTTTAAAATTTGCAATGGAAAAGAAAAACAACCACTAAATTAAGGTAGTTTTTTTGTGATAGTCGTTAATTAATTCCTAGCTAGAAATAGCTTCAAAAACTAAGAAAATAATTTTTCAAACATTCAAGCCATCTAATTAATAAAACATTCGAACATTACTTTTTATGACCTTTTTCCCATTTCCAAGATATTCATACTTTTTTTTTTTTTGTTGAAGTTGTTCAATAAGTTTGCATGTATTACTATTAACGTTTGAACTTAATATCATATGATATATATGCTAATGTCGTATTTCGTGGGCTTGGGCAACTCAGCGCTTGCAGAGCTAGAGTCATAACCTGCATAGGTAAGAAGGGGGGACCTCGAGGTCCATTGTTCCTCTAAAGCTTAGGTTAGCTATGCGTTAGAGATGAAGAGAAAATAATAATGGAGAAGAGTGTAGAAGTTCATAGGAGTTCATAGGAGCTTACCGAAAAATCACCTTTTGTTGGTCGCGGGTGGCATTTTATTTATACTTACTGACCGGCCCTTCACGATAGTGGAGTGTTACTTTGTAAGATATTTATTCATGCCACCTAGTCACCAAGCTATAAGACATTTCAGGCTGGCCGTGTGTAGTCCGAACTCTGGGTTGTATTGAATGTGGCGAGCCTTCTTCCCTAAGCTTCATTAATGCTCGGTGTGAACTGTCGTAGGTATTCTTGAGTCGCATTGAATGCAATATTCCTTCTTTCTTAAGTTTCCCTGACTGTCATTTCTGGGTAGTGATATTTCCAGTCAGTGAGCTCATCTGTTTACTAGTTAGTGATTTACAAACTGTCTTCCTTGTCATATGTTCCTATCTATTTATTCCCCTTCAGTATACCCAAGGCTCGGCCCTATTCCCATGTCTAGGCATGGGCCTAAGCCTGGGCCTGGACCTAGATCCAACCCAAGGAATAACTCCCTTCACAATACATTCAAATTAAGTTTGAATGTTAATTATAAGTTTTATGCTCAAACAATATGAATCTCAAGAAAGTAAACACCAATACTCTAATGTATTATCAATATAAATGTACGTTCACACATTAATTATATCATTATAAACGTTTGAATGTAATATCATTAAACAGAATTTGTGAAGTTTGAACCTATTTGAACGTTATTTTACATTATTCTAACAAAAATGTCTGAAGCGTTGTGGCATGTTGCATTTCTCACCAATCTTTCAATTTCTTTGCTCATTTCCCACGAAATCCACGACCTTTCTCCGCAAGCACTACAAGAAATTTTAGTTTTAAGGATAAAATTATTTCGTCCCTAAAAGTAATTATAAGAGACGAAATTTAAACTTCATCTAAAAAATGGATGAATTTATAAAATTGTTTGAACAGCTTAAAACCCTTTTGAATCAAATTTTCTACGACGAATAAGGTTATCTCAAAATGTCAAAACCGTTTGAATGGTTAAAAATACGTTCGAACCTGGAATTAATGTTCATTCAAATGGTTTATAATTGGTTCGAATGGTAATATTGGCGAGGAAGTAATTTATTATGGTGGAGAAAGTTCAAATCCATTCGAACATAAAATTACTTCGTTCGAACGGTAAAGATTTGGTGGGAAACTTTGGCGGGAAGGTTGCAAGCTCGTTTAAACACAACATTTATGCATTCAAGGAAACATTTGGTGGGAAATTAAATTAAAATTGGCGAAAAGTTTTTTAAACCTTGTTCAAACGGAACATAAAATATTTACGAATTCATATATTATTTTATGACTATTTGAATATTTAAATTAATTATGCAAAATACAAATAGTCATGATTGTCAATACAAAAAATCATATTTAATGCTAATAAAATATATACACTACAGAGCCATTTCGTGTAGCACTACCTCGACTCCAGCAATGCGTGCCTTAATATCAACACTCGAGACATGAGCTTCGACCCAGTCTCTGTGAGGGCTACCCGGATTGCATTAATAATCTCTAATGTCTATGAGCGCATCTCTGCAAGCACGATATCTATAATTTCCTCATGAGTAGCACTGTGTGATGAACCATGGCCAGACTCCTTTTGCTAAAAGCAATCATGTGAGCATGACTCCAAAAGACAATATATTTGTCATACAATTGTTTTGATAGTACAACTATTATATATATCAAAATGAGTAACCAAGTACACTGAATAAAATAAATAGAACCTCTTTGGAACAGTTGGGCTGGTTTCAGCCATTTCACAACAACAAATGAGGACATGACATCTCAGCAATACATACATTAAAACTATGAGGATCATCACTTGGGATTTCTACTTAGAATTAAAAACACTATCAAGAAATTGTTTTTCCCTTTTGACATATTTGCTACCCGATGTTACCTCCTGCCTCCACCACCCGTTGCCACCACCAGCAGACCAACGCAGCCACCCAGTCCGTTGCATCACATTTCCACCAACAGATTGCAATGATAACTATCAGCCTAGTATTATTATCTGATTATCTTTCTCAAAATCAAAAGGAATGCAAGAAGCAACAATTAATCGCTCAACCAACAACACTAAATCTGGATAAAACATATCTCAATGCATAAAGCTTGGGAAAAATGGAAAATAATGAGTTGGGAAAACGTAAAACTTACCACCGAGGGAGCTTGGGAGCGGTGTCGATCTGCTTCACTCAGGAGGAAGAACTGAACTCCAACCAACAGTTGCTACAACAACGTTGTTAGGGACCCCTGTCTTATCCTTAAACACTAAGTCTACGAGCTCGCCTTAGTAGTGATGGTGACCGAGTGTCAAGCCTTCTTGCTTAGACTTGCACGTATAATGGCAATGATGGGTTCCTAGGTTGATGAAGGTGTGGTGTTTAGTGATGGAAAAGATGATGAGTTCGGGTGATCTAAGTGATAATTTGGTGGGTTTGATGCAATGTGGAATGGCTTGAAGGTTGCCCTTGATGTTGGGACAACTTAGATAATGATTAGGGTTGGTATGGTGAAGATAGGCTAGGGTTTGGATGGTGGCTAAGGGGAATTTCGAGATTAGGGTTTGGAAAAGATGTGGATGAGTGAGATTAGGGATTGGTGGCTAAGGTTGGCTGAATATGGGAGTGGTTATTGTGATCCCTTGATTGTAGGATCAAATATGGGTAGGTGTCACTTTACGGTTTAGGTTTAGGGTTGGATGATGGAAGAAAGGTTTAGGGTTTGGAAGATGATGATGGGCAGTTAGGGTTGGCCGAACTTGGGAGGTTGAGAGATTTTAGGAAAGTTTCCTAAAATCTTGGGATTTGATTTTGGATAGTGTGGTGGTCGGCTATGTGGTGTGATTTGGTCAACTAGGGTTCCAAGTTATGGAAACACTAGTATGGAAAGATTGGTGGACGGTTAGGTCAAATTCAAGTAAGATAAGAGTGGCCGAATTTGAATTTGAATTTGAAAGAAGATTGAATATGTGTTTTGGCTAGGGCTAGGTAGAATGTGGAAGAAGGCTAATTTATGTAAGTGGCCAATATGGAAAATGTGGGATTCGGCTAGGTCAATGTAAGAGTGAATGAAGGATAAATATGGCGTGATTAGAGTTCCAAAAGTTTAAGAATTGGTTAAGGTAGGATGAGATAGTTTTTGATTGACTTGAGTGATTCTAGGGAATGAGAGATTTGTGGAATTGGATATGGAAGATAGGTTTTGATTGGGATGAGTCAACTTTCCTAAAGTTAAGGAAGTTGCCAAGTAGAACTCTTGAGGGATGGCTAGGGTTTATGGAAGACAAGAGTTCAGCTAGGGCTTTATTGGATGGACGGAGGCTAGTTTTGGTAAAAGACAATTATGGAAAGATTGAGGCTTAGTGGATTTTGGCTAGGTCAAGAGATATGATGGGTGAGGGAATGCTAATTTTGGAAAGTGGAGCTTATGGGAAATATAGTGTTTTGGCTAGGGTTTTATGGAGATGATGAATATGGAAAGTGAGGCAAACAATGTAATGGCCGAAATATGTGAGTGGGAAAGATCAAATGGATGAATGGATTGTGTTTGTGAGATGGAATGATGCAAAACAATATATGAATAATGGATGAATGGACTCGACAAAGGAATATTGAGATTCTCTTATGGTTTATATGGATATTTTGAGAAATAAAAAAATATTAAGATTGAGGCTTAGGATGTCTTCGATTTGCAAGAAAGTAAAGATGAACAATGGAAAATATAAGAAGAAACAAGAAAAGATAAGAACAATGTATTTTTAGATTTTTGTAAAATGGAAAACATAGACACAAGATGGATAATAGAATGGAACAAAGACAATACTTTTAAGATAGATAGATAAATCACCATTGATTCACGAATTGCACAATGATGAAATAAGATAGATTGAATCACCACATATTTACGAATTGCAAGGTGATGATCCTCTACTAGGGATTCACGAATTGCACCGAAGTAGCCCAAGTGCTAAGCACCGAAAGGTGATCTCAAGAACAATAATCCACCCACTTAGGGATTTACCAAATTATCAAAAGAAGTAAAATGAAATGCCTAAAGGTCCTATTTATAGATATTACAAAGTGGAAACCCCCAATAGGTCCCTTGAAATATAATTAAATAAAATAAATAAAGATAAATAAATGATATGGTCTTACATGACCAATGTGGCCTGTGATATGTCTTGGCCCTTGGTTGGCCTTGGCTAACCTTGATCTTAGAAGTGGCCCGATCTTTATTGTCCGTGCATGCCTAGGACATTGTCTTAGGGCGGTTTTTTATGGGGTCCTAACAAACCCACCACCCACGTCGCTGCCACCATTTCCTCCATCATCTGCACCATTTTGTATTTTGTAGACGTTTATTTTATATTTTTTATTTTTGAAGGAGCATTTTGTTCATTTTCTTGCACCAACACCCGGTTTGCCTATTAGCTTCATCATAATTTGTTCATTTGTTTTTATTAGCTCATTCATAATTTTATAGATCAATTATTATTGAAATGACTCCTTATGATTTAATTTAATAGTCTTGGGAGATGAAGAACATTCAAGATTTTGAAGCAATAGGATCTAGTAAAGTTGGAAAACAAATTGTCAACCTCAATCTGATATGGGTAACTCAATTAATGTCATCATAGAGATTAGATGGGTCTGGTAAAGGGGTGATTGTGAGAACAATGCAGCGATCTTGTTGGTGACGGCGACTTCAATGGCGACATCGAAATTGGGAATTGGAAAAGTCGGATAGGAAAAGTTTGGAAATAGACGAGTGTTTTTTGCCATCAATGGGGATTTTTGACCCTTGTTTTAAGGCCCCATTGTTAGCCCTATGGATGGGCTACGTGGTAAAACATTTTTGGAGGCTGTTTTCAGCTCTTTAATAGTGTGACCGATGAGAAGATTTTTCCTAAAATAAAACTCTAACTATCGTAATATAAGTGGCCTCTGATGGAATTCTAGAGAATATATATCTCACTAGGTCGATAGGCACCCCGCGAGCGACCCGTAACATAAATCGTGCCCGGTCCATGCTCACCTCAGTCTTGTGCAATCGAGGATCGATGTTGTTGCCTATTATAATGTTTGTGATCTTGAAAATACTAGATAAGTCCACCTATTTGATGCTCTTGCTCCCATCATAGAAATAAGCATCTGGACCCACAACCAACCGAAGAGCCTCATGATCAGCGAGGCCAACAATCTCATCAGACATCATAGTATCCTCTTCCTTTGTAGTCTCCCCATCGCCTGCAGGTATCGACTCCCTAAGCACCACATTAGGATATGCAGTGCGCAATCGAGGGAAATCTAGAAAATCAACAACTGCATCAACTGAAAAGCGTACTGTGACACCTTGGACTAAGAAAGTGTATGTGTCATCCTCCTGACTGGCATGACCAAGTTCTCCATAGAACTCAGCTACAATATTGATATAGGAAATTATCTTGTCCGTCCCTTCTTCCTTCTCATTGATGATCGCTGTCCAACCACGATCCAGAAAGACAAATGCGAGAAAATGTCAAATGTCTCTCCCACAAAAGATCCATAAAATCATCTATCTTCATTGGCCTCTCCAACAAAATAGCCATCTCTAGGACTTCTTCGCTAGATGATTGCCCTAATGCAACCCATTTCGTTCCCCGAGAATCCATTGAAATGACGCTAAATTTATGATATAAAATTAAGGACAATAATTACAAAATATCATAATTATAATTAGATCAAGGTAATTATATCTATCAAAACAATAAAACAAAAAAAAAGTACCATTCTAATGCTTAACACTACTTTCAAATGGTATATAGTGCATTCGACTGGTCATAAATATACGTTCGAACACTCATAGATTGCTGTTCCAACCGTCTAATTGTGGCTTGAATGAAAACCATTCGTATGCTATCTGAACGTCTTATACACGTTTGAACGATGATTTCTGGTTCAAAATCGTCAATGCCTAAGTCAACTTAGCCATTGCCAAAACCATAAATCTACTGTTTAAAAACTTCGTTCTTCCTCCCACAACAACAATGAGAGGCCGGGATGACCATAGAGTCATCCAATCCTCCATTTCTAGCAAACTACGATTTTAAAATGGGGGTTTTTCAAAACCCCATTTTCAACCCATTTAAGACATATTTTAGGAGACATTAATCTGTAAAAATGGTTGTGAGAGGACATACCTATTGTGGGTTGGAGAGTGGTGGTGGACGGTGGCTTCGACGGCGGCGTTTCGCAATTGGTGGCACTGGAGCGGCGAAGTGGCAACGAGAGTGGGTTTGGTGCGTTCTAACAGCGCTGGGACTGGATATAATGCCTAATATTTATTGTTTTCCATTCGAACGGTTAGTAATGCCATTCTAACTCATTCCAAAAATATTTTATTCGTTCGAACGCTTACGAATACAATTCCAACGGGAAAAAATATTGCATTGGTTATTATCATATTTGTTATATAATATAGCATATATACTTATACTACTTATATATAATACTTATACTACTTATGTAATACTTATACTTAATTATTATATAGTTATATTTATACTAATACTTATCTACTACTTATATATACTTATATACTAAAATATATTATACTTATATATACAACTATATAATTATATACTACTAGAATATATAACTACTTAATTATTATATACTTCTATTTATACTAATACTTATATACTACTTATATATACTTATATACTAAAATATATTATACTTATATATACAACTATACAATTATATACTACTAGAATATATAGTTATACTTACATATATAGTTATATATATTTGTTCACTTATATTATAGTTAGATATACAACTATAATATATAATATACTTATACATTTATAACTATCATATAATATGCTTATATATAATACATACTTAGAAGTATAACATTAATACATATACTTGAAAAAATAAGATATATCATATAATATACTTATATATGTTTTCCTTGGACAATAATATCAAACAAGGACAATAATCTGACATGAATAATGTACACAATAATCTGAGGTGAATAGTATAGATAAAGTCTTTTGTTTTTATTCTTTTGATGAGATAATATTTATGACAACTTCCATTTGTCATGCTTACTAATTGGAAAAGTAGTAATATTCTGGAATCATATAATCTAAGGGTCATAGTTTGCTAATTCCAGATAAAATGGATCTTGAGAATCCATTAGATGTACTAGATGGTAGGGTGAGTAGCCTTGAAAAGGAGAGGCCAAGTTGCCTTGAGAAGGGAAGGCATGTTAAACTAGTGATAATGCGGATTGTTGCAATGTAGATAATCTGACTTGATTCTATAAGTCCAGATTATGTGTGTGCATCTTCTTCATCACTGTTTGAGACTTGTGACATTGCCTTAGCTAATTTTTTCAAGTCTTTTTTGCTGGTAATGGATACTAATTGTGCTTGAAATCTACTCCGCTGGACTAAGACATCAGGGGCTTTGGTAATGTTAGAAAACATTTTTAGTACGTGATCATAATTGTATTTGGTATCAGAGCCATTGGCAATCATATTGTTATTATATTGTTATTTTATTTTGCTTTTTTATTGTCTATTTTGAATAATATTTATGGAATATCATTTTGGTCATACTGCTGGTTATCAAGATCTGTATGAAATGAGATGTATGCAATACAATCTAAGACTTGAATTACAAATATTGATAAATGATATAAAAGATCTTAAAGAAACACTTGAATTAATGAAACAAGATAAAGAGTTAATGATAACTATCTTCTATATCAAAGAAGAAAAGGGTTATTGGAATAGCGGAAAAATCAACGCGAATTCTTTATAAACGAAATTAAAAGTATAAAATATCATTTAAATGTCATTGCATTGTAAAAAAATAAAAAAAATGTAAAAATCATTGATACAGATTTTTACAAAGATAACTCTGAGAAAAAGAAAATGAAGTATATTAGGAGGCTTATGTTGGTAAGCCATGAAAATCCGTTGGTCAGCCCATTTATAATGCTGGAAGGCTGTAAGGGTGGTCCTAGTGGTATTCCCTCAAGTTCTTAATTTACTTATTTCTCCTTGGATATATGAAATATTTGTTTTAAAACCTATCTCAATGAATTCTTTATTTAAAAATAATGAATCCACTTCAAGTATCCCCATAGAACCTGATAACATCAACCAAGAAGATTATAGTATAATAGATATAAAAAGAAATTTACAAGATTAGACAATTCCTAATGTTCCAAAAAATCAAATATATAAATATTCTAACTTTTTCTTCTAAATTATCATTTCTTACTAATTATACTATTAAAACATTAGAAAAAAACTATTAGTTTAAATAATGATTATGAATCATTACAACTATTAACAAAGGAAGCTATCAAACATCACAAAGAATATAAATATTCTTTCATACATATTGGATTAGTACAAGTAGCTATAAAATCACTAATTAGAAATGGATTAAACATCTCAGTAATTACTCTGTTTAAGAGATGGAAGACACTATAATTTTCATGATTCATTACTTGGAATGGTAGAATCAAGCTTGTTCAAAGGTCTAGTTTATTTTAATTGTTATCCCAATTATTCTCTTTCATTATTTGATACTAATATCTTACATGCTTTAATATTAAATATTAAAACAAACGATTATCGTATGATGAAAGGATCACATTCTTTAATAGTAGTATATAGGATCCATTATAAATTGATGAAAATAATATTAGAACCACAAGCTCTTATTACCAATCCAAAAGAATATACATTATTATTACAATCTAGTGCACAAAACTCTAGTGTACAAATTCCTAAACAAATTAATTGGAATCAAATTCTCTTCCTAATGAATAACAATTAGAGAATATTACTACATTACCAAAAATAGAAAATAATTATAAAGAAGATGTTGAATATATAGATAAAAAAAACGTACGGAACAGTCCAAATTTCCTTTCAACCTTTTAGAAGATCTTTATCACTTTATATTTCTCCAGCACCTCTAGTTATCATACACTCAGATCTATCCTTACATCAATTTCTCAAAATAAATCTTAAAATATTCACAACAGATCGCAGAATCTAGACACACAGATTCGAAGAATTAGTCCTGGAAATATTATCAATACACTAGTATATATCTTTAATCATCCGGATAAGGCATCCACCTCTCATAATCTTGAAAAAGAACCTTTTTCTCCAACATATTCATAAGCAGTTGGAGATGATGCCCAAATATTCACCCTAAGTAAAGAAGAATTTAAAATTAATAAAGAATATCTCAAATAAGAGTATATGAAGGAAGAAAATAATAAAAAAAGAGTAGCATTTTTCTCGACTTTTACAAACATATAAAGAGATTATACTCAAAAAACATATTACGAGAATTTAGAAGAAATACAAATTAATATATCTTTCATTATATGGTTTGAAATTTATAAATCAAACCAATTATCAACTATAAATAGGACTACTAATACACGGATTAAGAATAAAATAATCAAATTGTTTATGAAGAATATCCTCCTTTTGAAGCCATTAAATTCAATCAAAGATATACTCAAATATTGGTCTGACCAATAAAAAAATATATAATAATTCAATAGAAGTTAAAAACACTGATAATATAATCCAACAAAACAATTATACCAATTTATATCTAAAAGCCATGAGTAAACAATTATAAAGAATTGAAATCCAAATATCTCCTATTAATCCTACTATTAAAGAAGCAAAAGAAACTCCTTTTATTTGTTCCCTATGAAATCTCATCTAATCTAAAAACTATTTTTTCTAAAAGCAAAAATGATTTATTAGAACAAATCTCTAATAAATTAGAAAAATTAAGTATTTCCAATACAACATCTACCTCAAAACAATCATATATTAATGTATTAAGTAAAATAGATTCACCTATATTATCTGATTATGAAATTAGTAATATTGAAAACCAATTTAAAATTTTAGATTTACAAGTAAATAAGATTAGAGGAGATCATGTTAATAGTTTTTCAGTTAGAAATTCTAAACATTATGTCTCTATTACTCGTAATTGGTATCCGATACCTACACTACCAGGTATGCAATTCAAAGAAAGGAAACATATAGTAAGATATGATTTTGTACCAGATGTATTATATTAATCAAATATAGATGGGTTATCTAAGTATGAAATGATTATGGTTGCTAACATTTATAAAAATAATAGAAAAACTGATCACCAAATAGCCCATATTATAGTTACAGGTTTTACTTGCTAATTAAAAGGCTGGTGGGATCATTATCTTTCACATGAACAAAGAATAAAAATATTAACTGTATATATATGATGAAAATATGCAAATAATTAAAATAGAAGACGGTCTACCATTAGAAAATGCTGTAAATACTTTAATATATGCATTAACCAAACACTTCGTTGGTGATCCTGTTCAATTTAAAGAAAGAACCAGTGATTTGCTAATTAATTTAAGATGTTCTCAATTATCTTATTTCCGTTGGTATAAAGAAGTATTTTTAACTAAAATTATGATCAGAAATGACAGTCAATAACCATACTAGAAGGAAAAGTTCATGGCCGGATTTCTATATTACTTCACCCAAAAGGTACGAGAATCATTAGTAAAGTCAGATGGTACTATTGATTTTATAAATCTCACATATGGTAATATAATAACTACTATTAATAGAACTAGTTTGATTATGTGTAATGATTTAAAATTAAAAAAAATAAATGGATAAAGAAAAGAAATTTGCTAAAAATGAATTAGGTAAATTTTGTGAACAGTTTGGATATACTCCATTATTATCTCCCTCAAGAAGGCACAAAAAGGAAAAAAGAATTTATAAAAATTATTCTAACGAAAAACGAAAATATAAAAAACCTTATAAAATGAAAAAAGATAAACAGATATATAATAAACCAATAAAAATCCAAAAAAGACTAATAAAAAGAAAAAACAAATTGTTTATTTTAAATATGAAAAAGTTGAACATTATAAATCAAATTGTAAGGTTAAACAACAGATTAATGAATTAGATATATCTGAAACATTAAAAGAAAAATTATTAAATATTTTTATAATATATTGAAGTGAAGAAGAGGAAAGTTCTTCAAGAAAAAATCTATTAATTAAAAGAATCAACCTTTTTGGAACAATCTTCTGATAGTGAATCTGAAGAAGATGAGGTATAAGTCTGCAATTGTTTAAATAAAAATAATTGTATTTGTAATAAATCTATTAATGTACTTTCAAAACAAAAAGATATTTTAATATAATTAATAGACAAAATTAAAGATTTACTGGAAAGAAAATATTATTTAGAAAAACTAAAAGATATTTTTAATAATCAAACCTCTTCAGCACCTTATAATTTCTTAGAGATAGTAGGAAGATTTAAAATAGAAAAACAAAGAATTACATTACAAGATCTACAACAAGAAATTAATGAGATAAAACAAGAGGTTAGAAATTTAAAAATATCTAATCTTAAACTAGAAGTTTCAAATGAGCAATTACTACAATAAATTTTATTATTAAAAATAGACAAAAATGTAGATAATTCTCATAATAAAGAAAAATGAGATTGTTTAACAATAGTTATTAAGGATGAAACAAACAACTTCGTTAATATCTTTGATAGGATAAATTTTCAGAAATGGTATACTAAAGTAACAAGCTCTATTAATCAAGAATTTTCTTTTACTACAATTGCCCTATTAGTATAGGAACAGATTTAAATTATATACAAGAAAGATTAATACCTTCTAAATATTTTGAAAAAACAGAAGAGACATTGTCCCAAGCTAATGGAACAAAATTAAATATAAATTATAAATTATCTAATGCACATATTTGCAATAATGGAATTTGTTTCAAAAGTAAAAAATATTAAGTCCAAAGTAATATTAGGAAATTCATTCCTTGCATTACTTTACCCTAACTTTCTCTGTAACAGAAGAAGGAATTTTCATTAAAATACTTAGACAATGAATTCAATTTAAATTCTTATTTCCTCCTGTATAAAAAGAAATTAACTCCTTAAAAGAAGTTTCATTAACCAGAGAAATTAATTTGTTAACAAAAAACAAGATTAAAAGAAAAGCAAAACAGATAAGTTTCTTAAAACAAGAATTAAAATATAAAAGAATTGAAGAACAATTAAAAGATCCGTTACTAATTCAAAAAATTGATAATTTTAAAACTATAATTGAAAAAGAAGTATACACTAACTTGCCTAATGCTTTTTGGAATAGAAAACAACATATAGTTGAATTAGCTTTTGAAAAAGAATTTTCTAAAAAGAATATTCCGACTAAGTCTAGACCAATCCAAATTAACAATGAATTGTTAGAATTCTGTAAAATAGAAATTAATAATTTATTAACAAAATTATTGATTAGGAAAAGTATGTCACCATGGAGTTGTGCTACCTTTTATGTTAAAAGACAAGCAGAATTAGAAAGAGAAGTCATTCGGCTAGCTATCAATTATAAACTGTTAAATAAAGTATTACAATAGATTAGATGTCCAATCCCCAATAAGAAAGATTTGTTATCATGTCTATATAATACTATAGTATTTTCAAAATTTGACATGAAATGTGGGTTTTGGAAAATCCAAATTGCTGAAAAAGACCGGTATAAAATAAAATTTACAGTCCCATTTGGACATTATGAATGGAATGTTATACCATTTGGATTAAAAAATACCTCTAATGAATTTCAAAATATTATGAACGAAATATTTACCCCTTTTACTCATTTTTCAATAGTTTATATAGATGAAGTATTAATATTTTATTCATCTATTGAACAACATTGGAAATACTTAAATATTTTTGTTCAAATTATTACACAAAATGGATTAGTTGTTTAATCACAAAAAATAAAATTATTTCAAAACAAAATTAGATTCTTTAGATATGATATTTATCAAGGAACTATTACACCAATTAGTAAAGCAATAGAATTTGTTGATAAATTTTTGGATGAAATAAAAGATAAGCAACAATTATAAACATTTCTGGGAAGTCTCAACTATGTTGTAGATTTTTATCAATTTCTCAAGCCATTATGCAAACCATTATTTAAAAGATTAAAAAAGAATCAATCTCCATAGAGAGAAAAACATACGAATATTATAAAACAAATTAAGTCTCGTGTTAAGAAATCACTATGTTTAGGACTTCCATCACCTCATAATTTAAAAATTGTTGAAACAGATGCCTCTGATCTTGGTTATGGAGGAATTATGAAACAAAAATTATCAACCGATTCTGAATAAATTGTTCGATTTTATTCAGGATGTTGGAATTCTGCCCAAAAAATTATAGTACTATTAAAAAAGAAATTAGCTATTATGTATTTCTAAGTTTTAAGATGATTTCTTTAAATCAAAAGTTTTTACTTAAAATAGATTATTAGTCAACCAATGAAGTTTTGATTAAAAATGTGAAAAACCTAGCTGCTAAACAGATATTTGCGAAATAGCAAGCTATATTAAGTATTTTTTATTTTGATATTGAATATATTAAAGGAGAGTTTAATTTTCTTTATTATTTTCTAGATTCTTACAAGGAAAATCATTTCATCCTTAAAGTCAAAAGTCAAATCTAAATCCTCTTATACTCAGCCACCATCTCATCCATATCCTTCACCTTATCCTTCTACAACTCCAAAGCCATATACGGTATTGAGAACATTACCACAAAATATTAAACCTTCTTACAATCTATTTTCACAATTAACTTCTCCAAAATTACCAACATACTCCAAAACTGTTTCTCATTCTTCTTCTCCTTCTTAAATTGTTAATTCTCCATTACTATCTCAAACTTCTACATCTCCTATTACCATTAAATCTCACTGGCGCTCAGTCTTCCCTATCGAGTTTAACACATGTCTGACCCCCAAAAATTATTTGATGCATTTTTTTTCCAGATTGGCATTATATCCTAGAAAATATTAAGAAAACTAAACATTTTTATGAATTCATATTAGTAGACACCGATTCAATTATTCTCTCTGAGATCTCTTGTTCCCTTCAAACTCAACATTCTCCACTTGCATATCCAATTATTGTCTTCCATAAAGTTACCATTAAACAGGTTCTCACTTTAGAACAATGAGAAAAAAAATTCCTATTTAACAAGAAATTTTTATCATCCTTATGATCCATCATATTATAATTATTATGATTATCAGCAGGCATAGACAAAAAGGCTTTTGAAACAAAACAAAAATTTGCGCCATTCGTGGTTTCTACACTTTGACAAATTACAAGAAATCAGAACACACCCAAAATGATTTTTACTATGGTGGGACTATTACGGACCCGAACCTCTTCTCCTTTCTCTCCCTCTCCAGAAAAGTTTTCGAATTTTTTCTTCACATGATGATTGTCCACCAGCATTAAACCATTGTTCACCACTTCTT